>JAOVVB010216514.1:0-58295 GCA_028570985.1 Heterobranchus longifilis
CCACTTTAAATCTTGTGTTTACCAGAGATGTGCTCATAAGTTTCTTGGAAATAAGTCATTCAACATGAAAAAAGCATACAAAATTACTAATAGACTCAAGAAATCTTAGTCGACTAAGACCAAAACGACCGATTTGTCAACTAATCGACTGAGAGGGGGCAGTTCTACATTTTAGCATCCATTGCAACTGAATCTACCTGGATCAAAGTAGTGCTTTGCATTATGACGTTGCATAGCGTTGTGGAAAAAGTTGAGCCACATTCAACTTTTTTGTCGCCCTCCCTCGCTGTGTCAACACAGTGACCTCATTGAAATGAATGAGGGGACTGCATTTTGTGATGCAGTGCAAATGTCAGTCTGAACACAGTTAACACAATTAAACATCTTTTTTATAGACAGATCAGTTCACATTATCACGAGATGTTTGCATATTCAGCCTCAAAAGAATGGGTTTCAATTTACAGTTTATTGCATCAGACCTAACTGAATGCAGATCCAACTGTTGTTGCCCTTTTGTTGGTTTGCCTCTTGTTTTTTGACACTGGTTCTGGCTTTTTGTATGGTCCTTTGGTGTTACTCAAACCAAACCCTGACTACCAACATTTCTTCAGCAATTGGAAGTTGGTATGCCCAAATTGTGTGTTTACTCCCAGAGTCTGCTGTGGTTTGTGTGTGGTAGCTTTAGTCACTAAGTGATTTGGCTTTTTAATAATAATAATTATTAGAATGCTTTTTTTTTGGGGGGGCGGGGGGTCACACACAGCATTAATCTGCATCACTGTACGTTAACCTTAGCTCTGAATATTTTCAGCGGCGAAGACCCTGCAGATCTTCAACATTGAAATGAAGAGCAAGATGAAGGCTCACACGATGACAGATGACGTGACCTTCTGGAAGTGGATCTCCCTCAACACCGTTGCCCTGGTCACAGACAACGCAGTCTACCATTGGAGCATGGAGGGTGACTCTCAGCCAATCAAAGTCTTTGACCGTCACTCCAGCCTGGCAGGCTGCCAGATCATCAACTACCGCACTGACGCCAAACAGAAGTGGCTGCTGCTCATTGGCATTTCAGCACAGGTAATCATTTTGACAAAATATTGTTCACACATTTACTAAATATTATTTTCCTCAGTTTCAGGAAACACTGGAGAACAGCAGTTTAATAATATACTGTGGCAACCGTGTAATAATATGCTATGTAGTCTGATTTTTGATTAATTACTTATACTACTGTTCACCTGTTGCATTGATGATTTTCTTATTTCCTTCAATAATGGCTCTTTTAACAGTACAGTACAATTCAGACACCAAATGTATTATTTTCATTTGAAATAGTTTTGGCCCCAAAAGAAAGAAGAATTAAATTATTAAAAATTCCATTTAGTCGATGTCCCCACAGTGTTGCATGGCGGGAGAATACTGTTGGAACCATACCCCAAGTGCTCTTTGATTTTGAATTTGTTTTCCAGTCTAAAAAAGTGGGAGTGACCCTCGATCATGATTGAACCACAATGGTGCAAATGGGCTCTAAATATTTTGGGAAGCTGTTTTTCTTTGGGCCCTCAGCAGTAGACTCAGTTGATAGATTGAAGAGGTTTAAACTTGTCACTCCATATTATGTAAGTTAAGTTTTAAGAATAGCATTACTAAAGCAACACTTGTGTTATTTCCAGCTTGTTATAGGCATTATTATGCACTTGACACTGAAACAGGAACCTGTTCCTGTTTCAATCTGCACACATTTGATGCTAAGCTTCCAATTTCTTTTACCAATGACTGCTGGTTTCTTCTGTTCTTAGGGAAGTGTTGCTCAGAGAGGTCTTTGTGTCTTTCTGGCATTTCACTTGTCCGTCTGGTTTAACTATTGCACAGAGTTATGTTCTCTATGTACAAAACATTACTTTTTTGCAACCCCTTCATACAAAATAACATCTATTTTTGAAGAGGACTTTCTACAACCTAAAAGCATGAAATACCATTCAAAAATATAGAGAAGTCTTCTCAGCCATCTGACCTTACCAAATATAGCTTTTGTTGCAGGTGATTTCAGACTTTAGAACCGTATGTATATAAAGTTTCACCAACCATAACGTGTAATACAAAAGTGTTTCAGTGTCTGGGATGTAAAGATAGATTTGTATTAAATATTGCAGGTGAAATTTGTGTGATGAAACAGCACATTTTATCATAGACTTCAATTGTCTTGATGCTTGATGCTGGAAGCAGAGGTCAATAAAACAAAAAGAAAATCTTAATGCGATTATCACAGATGCCTTTGGCCTAACTTGCGGGTTTTCTCTTGTGTTCAGCAAAACCGTGTTGTTGGAGCCATGCAGCTGTACTCGGTGGACAGGAAGGTGTCTCAGCCCATTGAGGGACATGCTGCTGGCTTTGCACAGTTCAAGATGGAGGGCAACACTGAAGAGTCAACCCTCTTCTGCTTTGCTGTGCGAGGACAGGCAGGAGGAAAGGTAAGATTTAGTCTCAGGTTCACAGCTGCAAAAATAAACAGATCAAGATAGACTTGTTTCAAATGTGGAAATCAATAAGCATTCAGGATCCCAAATCAGATTTACGGCATTTAAAACTTTCCAGAGGCCCCTGTAACCTGTCTCCTTTTGTCTCAATGTCTTTTTGCTTTTAGCTGCATATCATTGAAGTGGGGACTCCGCCGACTGGGAACCAGCCATTTCCAAAGAAAGCTGTGGATGTTTTCTTTCCTCCAGAAGCCCAGAATGACTTCCCTGTTGCCATGCAGGTATACAACTACTACTTACGACGACACATGTAGAGCCTGTACTGCCTGTTTGTCTTTGTTCTGTAAACAAGATTCCATCCTCCTCTGCTGGAAACTACTCACCACTGGTTCACCACTGCCTTTATGATTAAGAAAAGGGGTATTAGGGGGAATATAAGGGGTATTATCAAAAACAACAACAGTCTACACTCTGAGTGGATTTTGCTATTGAGATGTATTATGTAAGTGCTGCTAAAGCATGATGCTGCTACTCACCCAGTGTTTGACGATACTGTGCTGAAATGGCACCTATTGGAAAAGGCCATTCTGAACTGCCCCTCAGTGTGTGACTGGGACCTGGTAATACTTGAATGTCTTTGGGTTCAATATCTTGCTGAAAGGCACTTTGATAAAGAGCTTTATGTTTATCATTTACACCTTCGAACTAGCTTTCTCTTCTCTGTACATCTAGATCAGTTCCAAGCAAGATGTAGTCTTTCTCATCACCAAATATGGCTACATCCACCTGTATGACCTGGAGACTGGAACCTGTATCTACATGAACAGGATCAGCGGAGAGACCATTTTTGTCACTGCCCCCCATGAGCCGACCGCGGGTATCATTGGAGTCAACAGGAAAGGACAGGTACTCTTTTTTACTATTAGTGTAAATGTACATTCTTAAAGTCACAACAGCAAATATAACATTTGTTCACATTAAAGTCGAACTGGATCATAAACCATCTTTGCCTGCATGTTTTTTAGTATAAGCATCCAATAATTGGCTATAACAATATATGGTATGATTTGACAAAATAATTTCTCCTGCAAAGTAGGGCTCTTGGATTAAACCTAAATTATTTAAAGTTAAAATAATCAGTCACAGACACGAGCAAAGGCCCTTCAAGATCTGACAATCAAAAGCAATGCTGTCTAATAATGAAATGGTATCAGGTGTCTGGCTAACAAATGTCTGTAGGATCCATGCAGTGTTAAGTCAAAGAATGCAGACCTGCCTGTATCGGGACATTGAATCAGCTGCTTAATAATTGTCCGTGAAATAGCCAGGCTCAACAAAAATGTTTCCTCCTGGGTTTCTTGCAAGTTGACCGAGAGGATACTTTGCTGATTATCTATCATGTTTTATTTGGGATGTTGGTTGTGCCAAAGTGATGTTTTTGGAAGTTTGATATGAATGTCTTACAATACAGATTGTACATACATTTCTAAAATACACATTGTTTAAAAAATGTTTTCAAGTAAGAATATCTTCCAAAAAATGGACATAGGTACACACACAGATATAAACTAGGGTTGCACGATATTGGGGACAAAAATGACATTGCAACACACAGCCCCCTGACGCACTGATCCACCCAGTTGAATCCCCCGGAGCAGACTGCGCAGACCCTGTTTCATTCTGCCCTGTCTCTACACTACAATGTTACAGAATGGACAATTAAAGCATTTCAGCTGCTTACACTATTTATTAACGTTACATCCGTCACACAGCTTTACATAATGTTACATGGCCAAATGGACAGCCAGCTCATTCTCATGAGCCAGCTGCGGCTCACGGTGTGGCACTCTAAAAGTGGAAACAAACAAGACATTGCACATCCTGCGACGTCGATGCTGAAACGATATATTGTGCAGCCCTAATATAAACCCATAGCTTTTATTTCTAAATCAGTACCAGTTTGAGACTCAGTATGTGTGTATGCATAGTAGATTATTGCCTATGTTGGTCTGTAATTGCTGACATTTGTTGGTGATTCACTGTGGTATGTCAGCCCTTTTGTCTATCAGCGTGGGTCCTTGGGTGTTGTCGTTTGACCTTGACTGAGAAAATGTGTGAAAATAACAGACTGTAGCACCATCTTCTGTATCAGACAGCATGTGACAGTTACAGCAGGAGGGTTAGGCTTGGCCAAGCAGACTGCACGATTTAATCCTGTTATTGCTCTTGGCTCTTACCTGCAGGTCTAACATGTACAGCTCAGTGTATTGCGTGCACACACATGCACACAAAATGTAACACTACACGCGACAGTCCCTCTGTGTAATTCATGGAATGTGACAAGTACAAGTTCTTTCTAAGTGAATTAAGATGTAATTCACTTTGAAAGTATGTGCCAATATTTCACTGTCAATTGAGTGCACTGTTTATACATGTAGCACGTGTGGTGCTCAACCCAGTATTACTGTGGGTGTAAAGAATGATTCCTTTTGTATATTCATATCACTACATATGTTTTTTTTTTGCTGTAGTGATAATAGTTTTTTTTAATGGACTGAGGAATAAAATACATACAAATGTAACATGGACCCTGAACCGTTTTAAATCCCATCCATTAGGTATCTTCTGTTGTCTACAGATAATAAAGCATGCAAATGTGCTTTTCCAGGTGTTGTCGGTGTGCGTGGAGGAGGAAAACATCATTCCCTACATCACCAATGTGCTCCAGAACCCAGACCTGGCTCTCCGCATGGCTGTCCGCAACAACCTTGCCGGTGCTGAGGAGCTGTTTGCCCGCAAGTTCAACACCCTCTTCGCAGCGGGGAATTACTCCGAAGCTGCCAAGGTGGCAGCCAATGCACCCAAGGTACTGCCAGCCAGTGTGCAGGGTCACACAACGTGACATTATTCACAGTTCAACTAATACAAGCTCAGACTGTTAAGACTAAGCGGATTTCTGTAGCTTAGCATGGCAATAAACACCAGTTTTATGATTTGCATACAATATAAACAATAGTTTAAAAGCAATTAGACAGACTGACCAGGGGTTGCAGTCTTTCAGTGTTTCTAAAGGGAATATATTATAAATCTTATGTGCACTACAGTCACTAATGTTCACCTAACTTAATTGTACACCACCTTTCTTCTGAGCACTGCTCAAAGGTGATTTTTCTCAAACTGAATCTTCCCACTGTCATTTAATTACTTTGTCTATCCATCCATCTTTCTTTTCCAGGGTATCCTGCGGACCCCGGACACCATCCGTCGGTTCCAGAGTGTTCCAGCCCAGCCGGGCCAGACGTCCCCCCTGCTCCAATACTTTGGCATCTTGCTGGACCAAGGCCAACTTAATAAGTTTGAATCTCTGGAGCTGTGCAGGCCAGTCCTCCAACAGGGCCGCAAGCAACTACTGGAGAAATGGTTGAAAGAGGACAAGGTATGTGTGTCCAGCGGTTGGTTTTATCTTATCTCGTCTTTTCTGAAACACATCTGCTCTTTGGAAAATAGTCACCATAGTGCTTGAGTGCTGGACTGACTCTAAGCACGCACAACATTAAAAATATATTCCAAAGCAGAGAGCCATTATTTGTTGGGAAGAAACACAGATTGTATCCTAAACTGTAGTCCACAAAGGTAAAGCACATTTTAGCTTACTGTTGTCAGATGGCTCCTCCACTTGTACAAATACTACTATACTGCTGGTTTCAGTTCTTCAGTTTTGGAAGAACTAAGCATTTTTGTTAAGTAGTGTGACTGGAATCCAAATGTGATGCCAGTAAGGTGCTTTTATTCAATGTGACTGATTACTAAATTCCATTTCTTTCAAACACAACATCAGTTCTGAGGCTTGAGGATTACATGTAAATGCCAGTTTGGGCATTTTGTTTGTGCATCCGTGATGTTTCTCTCATGCACTTCTCTTGTTTTGTTTTGTTTTGTCCTGCACTTGCATCGCTTCTAAACCCTCGATTGGTTTTCAATGGCACTCTGTGTGTGTGTGTGTGTTTGTTTACAGCTGGAGTGCTCTGAGGAGCTCGGAGACTTGGTGAAGTCTGTAGATCCTACTCTTGCCCTCAGTGTCTACCTCAGAGCAAACGTCCCCAATAAAGTCATTCAGTGCTTTGCAGAAACTGGACAGTTCCAGAAGATTGTCCTCTATGCCAAGAAGGTTTGTGACAATGCCTGACAAGTCTATCTTGTATATCTCCAAAAGACAATTGAGCTATGTTGTTATCTGTGTTCCATTGTTGTCTTCACATTTCAGTGTTTTATGGTGTCCAGTCGAAGCCACGGCACACGTCAGATGTGTTGGCTATTATGTGTAAAGATGTGTTGTCCCTGTAGGTGGGCTACACTCCAGACTGGATCTTCTTGCTAAGGAATGTAATGCGGATCAGTCCAGAGCAGGGCCTTCAGTTCTCCCAGATGCTGGTTCAGGATGAGGAGCCACTTGCTGACATTACACAGGTAAAAAAAACACATCTTTAACATGCATTACTACCACAAGCACCAACATGTCAGATTGGCAAAAATAACAAATGGGTTTCATTACATCAGGTAGTTTCCACCAAGAGGTTTGCACAGATCACAGTAGTAGCTTTTAGCAGGTCCACCTTTTTTGCCGTGCCTCTGGGCAGTGGTGACCTAAAGCTTAGAAGAGTGACCTTGTGACAGGAAAATTGCAGATTCAGAAGCAGAATTATGCAATGGCTGCTGCTCTACACTCTAACCACAGAATACATTGAAGGAAGCTGTTCATCCAAATACAAACAGACAGTCTTTTTGAGAAGAGTTTGACATCTATGATTACTTCTTTCTTTTGTGTCTCCAGATTGTTGATGTGTTCATGGAGTACAACCTGATCCAGCAGTGCACATCCTTCCTACTAGATGCCCTGAAGAATAACAGACCCATGGAGGGACCGCTGCAGACACGCCTGCTGGAAATGAATTTGGTGCACGCACCACAGGTACATCAATCACCTGATCTAGAATTGCAAAACTAAATGTTTCTTTCTTCTTTAAAAAGTGTCTCACTATGTTTCCTTTTACTGAAAACAATGTTACAATGTCTTTGTCCCTGCATCATGTCTTGCAGGTTGCAGACGCCATCCTGGGCAATCAGATGTTCACCCACTATGACCGTGCTCATGTGGCACAGCTGTGTGAGAAGGCCGGTCTCCTGCAGAGGGCGCTGGAGCATTATACTGACCTGTATGATATTAAGCGCGCTGTGGTGCACACACACCTTCTCAACCCAGAGGTACAACACAGACCAAGGAACACAAGAACATACTAACAACAACAAAAATGTGATCAAACATGACTGTACTGTTGTTTTCTGTTTGTCTCTGCAGTGGTTGGTGAACTTCTTTGGCTCCTTGTCAGTGGAGGACTCTCTGGAGTGTCTGAGGGCCATGTTGTCTGCAAACATCCGCCAGAACCTGCAGATCTGTGTCCAGGTCGCCTCCAAATACCACGAGCAGCTCACCACTCAGTCCCTCACAGAACTTTTTGAGTCGTTCAAGAGCTTTGAAGGTAAGCTGGGAATATGAGTGTGCGATACGGCAAAAATATCATATCATGATTTTCATGTTGGTTTTTAGGACTATTTTGCAAGTTACTGCAGTAACAGTACTTTACTGTTCATTTCCCTATTTAAACTAATTTCCCTATTTTAAAAAATATATAACAAAACACCACACCAAATGTTGTTCTCAAATTAAACACTTTAACATTTCTTAAAATATTTATCACTTATCACTTTTACCTTTCCACATATTTATCAGTTACTTTTCAATACATGTACAGGGTTTTCCCTAGATTTTTTTGAGACAAAGGTGGCAAAGGCTGGAAAATGTATGTCGTGTGTGGCGTAACATCAAACTTTTAACAATCTAATGCACGTAATGCAGAACCAAAGTTCACAAGCCTGGACACTTTTAGCTGTCAGACGTCAGCAACAAGTGCTGAGGTTAGCACAACAATCCGATGCTGTGCTTGTCAGTTAATCGGCAGTGCTGGAAGACTCCGCTTGTACCAAATACACATCGTTTGTCTCATGGCTGACTTAATGTGTCATTCCCCTGCTGCCTGCGCACCGCGTGTAACGTGCATACGCTTGGCAGTTGCTGATAAAATTCATTTAGAACTCAGCAACACTAATCATTTAGCAGCGTGCTGCACCGCTGTATGCAGAGAAACACTGAGCCATAGAACTGCAACTGATGGATTGTGCACTGTAGCACGATTACAATGATCTCTCTGTAAAGGCAGATCGTGGAGAACATTTTAATCGTCCACAATCTAATATCATCATATCACTCACCCCTAGCTGGGAAGCACTCTGCCTTTCCTGTATATTTTGAGAAAACAGCGTGTTTTAAAAGATGGTTGCAGTTAGTTCTCCTGTTGACTTTGATGTTTTTTGTCTTTCAGGTTTGTTCTACTTCTTGGGTTCCATTGTGAACTTCAGCCAGGACCCAGAGGTCCACTTTAAATATATCCAGGCCGCCTGCAAGACGGGCCAGATCAAAGAGGTGGAGAGAATCTGCCGAGAGAGCAACTGCTACGACCCTGAACGTGTGAAGAACTTCCTCAAGGTCAGACACGAGCCGGTGCTGAATAAACATTTCACTATGAAATAATCGAACCATTCTGCCACTAATGTAGCCAGACTATTATTCAACAAATGATTCATATTTATCTCTACAGGAAGCCAAGCTGACTGACCAGCTGCCTTTGATCATTGTGTGTGACCGTTTTGATTTTGTCCACGATCTGGTCCTGTACCTGTACCGCAACAGCCTGCAGAAATACATTGAGATCTACGTGCAGAAGGTACATTGCTACTTCTTAGCCTGCTGGAAATATTGTTGTTTTTTAATCCAGAATAGTAAATAAAGTAACATTTAACTCAACCTACGTTAAAAGGGTTTCACTTAGTCTGCCATGTGTGAAAACTGCATCATGTATCTTGTTTCCTCTCTCCCCATCCCTCTAGGCTTTGTACATTTTTTACTGTCTCACTATTGCAAAGAATGCTTTAGACATCACTCTGCCTCACTCCGCTTAAAACTATTGTTGTGCATTTGTCCTTGAATATGTAGTAACTTTATGATCATTTATTCCAGGTGAACCCAAGCCGACTGCCTGTAGTCATTGGAGGATTACTGGATGTGGATTGTGCTGAGGATGTGATT
Source organism: Heterobranchus longifilis (assembly GCA_028570985.1). Taxonomy (NCBI): domain Eukaryota; kingdom Metazoa; phylum Chordata; class Actinopteri; order Siluriformes; family Clariidae; genus Heterobranchus; species Heterobranchus longifilis. Next base: position 9,682 of record JAOVVB010216514.1, read on the forward strand.
AAGAACCTGATTATGGTGGTTCGAGGGCAGTTCTCCACAGATGAACTGGTGGCTGAGGTGGAGAAAAGAAATCGGTAAGAAGAGAGGAACTGCATAGCAATAGTGGAATCACTGAGTCAACTCTTAGCTTAATCGAGTCACAAGTTGCTTTTCCTCTTCAAACCTTGCTGTGAAATCCTTACCATGTATCTCTCTCCAGACTGAAGCTGCTGCTGCCTTGGCTAGAGGCTCGTATTCATGAAGGTTGCGAGGAGCCTGCTACCCACAACGCCCTGGCCAAGATCTACATCGACAGCAACAACAACCCTGAGCGCTTCCTGAGGGAGAACCCCTACTACGACAGCCGCGTGGTGGGCAAGTACTGTGAGAAAAGAGACCCCCACCTGGCCTGTGTGGCCTATGAAAGAGGACAGTGTGACCAGGAACTGATTCATGTGAGTTTCAACTGAAATCTTTCATGAAAGACATTTGAAACATTTTGTGAACCATTGTGTGTAAATGACTGTGCTAATTCCTGTTCTCTGTGGTTAGCCATGCTTCATGACAAATAGTGTGTTGCTCTTTTTGTTTATTAATGTTTCCTTTTTTAGTTGCTCTAATGTGCATACATTACGGTCATGACATTTCTGAACTGTTTTTGTATATTGTGCTTCAGGTGTGCAATGAGAATTCGCTGTTCAAGAGTCTGTCCCGCTACCTTGTACGTCGCAAAAACCCCGAGCTGTGGGCGAGCGTGCTGCTGGAGACCAACAACTACAGAAGACCACTCATCGACCAGGTCTGACCCCGTGGCGTCTCTGATACTAAATTATGCCACAGGAACTAATTTATTTAAACTGTTAATGCAAAAAGCTCATGGCATTACAGACTTCAGTCCTGTAATACAAAGTTAGCGTTCATATTGGATCCATTTAACAATTTGCATCTTTTAGTTTTCCGGTTTTGTTATAGGCTTATTAAATTGTAATCTATGATATTTTTACTTAAAACATCAGCTGAAGTGCATCACGTGTGTTGTCCCTCTCTGCTGCAGGTTGTCCAGACAGCTTTGTCTGAGACCCAGGATCCAGAGGAGGTGTCTGTCACAGTCAAGGCCTTCATGACCGCCGACCTTCCTAATGAGCTCATCGAGCTTCTGGAGAAGATTGTCCTCGATAACTCCGTCTTCAGTGAGCACAGGTGAGAGAGGCTCCATGTTACCTGAATATCCCAAATGTTTTTGGCTGGCTGCATTTTTTGTGATTGTGATTTCGAGAGATGCAGCTGCAATCTCCAAAACATGAAAGATATTTGTAAGCAATAAGTCTCCTGAACCTAATTTTGAGTTTTGGACATAAGTCAGCTGTTCAGAGTTATTTTTCTGTCTTGAATTCTGATCATATTCAAAAACACTCAATTATTTTCATTAACGATTATTTAATAATTTTCTTGATTAATCGTTTGGTCTATAAAATGTCCAAAAATATATATATTTTAAAGAAGTCCATTCTAGTTTCTCAAAGTCCAAGATGATGTCTTTAAATGGTTTGTTTTGTCGGTTCAAAACCCAAAGATATTCACTTTAATATGTTATAAAACAGAGAAAAGCAGGCATTTTCTGCCGTTTTTGCATGAAAAATTACTTATTTTTATAATCGATTATTAAAAAAATAGTTAATTATTTTCCTGCCGATCGACTAATCAGTCAGTCGATTAATTGTTGCAGCTCTACATTCAATTGAAAATGCATTTGGATTTTCTAGCCCCCACACTGAGACTGTCCTTTGTTGTTTTGTTTTTCTTCAGAAACCTCCAGAATCTGCTCATCCTGACGGCCATTAAAGCTGATCGGACTCGTGTTATGGAGTACATCAACCGTCTGGACAACTACGATGCCCCAGACATTGCAAACATCGCCATCAGTAACGAGCTCTTTGAGGAGGCCTTTGCTATTTTTAGAAAATTTGATGTCAACACCTCTGCTGTGCAGGTCAGTGGATTACTGCTCGGCTTTAAGGTGTTCAAAACTTGCGACATGAACCCAAAAGGTTTTCTACTGTTTGTGTACAGTTTTTAAGCCGGGTGTGTTTTCAGGAATCACAAACTTGACCTAAACCTTGATTATTATAATGAGCACCAGCGTTCTTGAGCTTGATGTAACATGCTGTGAATGTTGTCTCATTTTGTGCAGGTTCTGATTGAACACATCGGTAACCTGGACAGAGCTTATGAGTTTGCAGAGCGCTGCAATGAGCCACCAGTGTGGAGTCAGCTGGCAAAGGCCCAGCTTCAGAAGGGTCTGGTCAAAGAAGCCATCGACTCTTACATCAAGGCTGACGACCCGTCTGCTTACATGGAGGTGGGACAAGCTGCAGCCCAAAGCGGTAAGATGAACTTCGTCTATCGTATCTAATCTCATTTGGTGCTTACATCTGAAGATATTTGGATAAATGCTGAACTCAGTGTGCTTTGTCATTAATTGTTTTATTAGATTAGTATGCTTATAAGACACTTATAATGCCAATAGTGTTTTGGTAAATATACAGTAGATTGATGTGCTTATGAGTTGATTGTTGTGTGCAGGAAACTGGGAGGACCTGGTCAAGTTTCTGCAGATGGCCCGTAAGAAGGCCCGCGAGTCGTATGTTGAAACAGAGTTGATCTTTGCTTTGGCCAAAACCAACCGCCTGGCTGAGCTGGAAGAGTTCATCAACGGACCCAATAATGCTCACATTCAGCAAGTAGGTCCTCGGAAGCACACAGACATACAGACGCACTCACATACACAGATGTTATCACTTAATTCTCTTTCATCTGTTGATACTTTGCTGATCTTGCTTTTTTTTCTGTCCATTTTTTCCCTCAGGTTGGTGACCGTTGCTATGACGACAAGATGTACGAGGCAGCCAAACTACTTTACAACAACGTGTCCAACTTCGGCCGCCTGGCCTCCACTCTGGTGCACCTGGGAGAATACCAGGCAGCTGTGGACGGAGCTCGCAAGGCCAACAGCACCCGCACCTGGAAGGAGGTGAGGAGTCACGATACACTTTTCATTTTTAACTTCCTTTTGAAGAGGAGAGAGGCTGATGTAGCACTTTACAGCCTGTACTGACTTCAAACAGAACACAAACCTTCCTATAACGTCAGTGAAGAAAAAATCCAGTGAGCAGTGTCCTGTCCACTAGCCCTTACTAAAACACATATCTTCTCTTCCAGGTGTGTTTTGCGTGTGTAGATGGGAAAGAGTTCCGTCTTGCCCAGATGTGTGGCCTGCATATTGTCGTCCACGCCGACGAACTGGAGGAACTCATCAACTACTACCAGGTAACCATGGTAACTGGGGCGAGTGTAAAACTCACCTGTTACACTTATTGTGAATGCTGAGTAACTACTGAGCACATACACAGGCATCAGACATATAGTGCACAGGACAGCACGGATACGTAAATGTCAAAGCTTACAGATGGCTTTTCTTTATGTTGCACCGTTTATGGCAGTAAATCTTAAGTTGTGATGGTGCTGGTTCAGCAGAAAAGTTTTTATTTTGTGTGTATTACTGGTTTTAAAGGGTGATGGTTAGTGACATTAAGTGCGTCTGTACCCTCCAGGACCGCGGTTACTTTGAGGAGCTGATCACCATGCTGGAGGCCGCCCTGGGACTGGAGCGTGCTCACATGGGGATGTTCACCGAGCTGGCCATCCTCTACTCCAAATTCAAACCCCAGAAGATGAGGGAGCACCTGGAGCTCTTCTGGTCCCGTGTCAACATTCCAAAGGTAGGCGAGGGGAACAACAGCAACATCTTCAAACAAAGCAGGACTATTAGCATCTTTACAACATAAACATGTAACATCCTCTGACACTCTTTTGTAGCTTTAGTTGTATCGGTCAGTCTTTGTGGCGACTGTTGGATTTGATCCGGTCATACTGGCCCTGCTCTGTTTACCAATAGGTTTTTTGCATATGACGTCAGACACGGTTCGCTTTCCAGATGGAGGGCAGACAACTGGAGGCAGACTATCAACACTGCACAAATGCCTTTGATTTGTGCTGTTTATGGCTGTTTACGGGAAAAACTGAGAGAAACTCAGAGAAACTGCGGAATGCATTTATGCATTTATAAAGTGCTGTGACAACTTCTCCATGTTTTTAAGCCGCAACTCTTTTTAACAGCGTTTCACCAGACCTCTGGGAACGGTTGTAAGTTAACCTAGAAAATAGTAGCTAAAGTTAGCTAACGTTAGCTACCGTTAATAGCGTGACGCCAGCGGTGTATCCATGTACATATTGGAGTTGAAATGTAAAAAGACAGCAACTCTCAAGCACATTTTCTCACCCGGGCAAAAGCAACAGCAGTCGTTCATAACTACTTTGGTTCCAAAGTAGTTGTAGTCCTCTAGATTCTTGTAGCTTTTATCTGGCTCGCCGTGTAGTAACGGGGGAGGACGATCGTCCCCACAGTGGGCAAAACCACAAAGTTGTGGAGAAAATCGCTTTTCTTCATTCTGTATGGACAGTTTTCTGACGATATCTGCTGCGTACGAGTCATGTAGTCACTGTTATGTAGTCATTTTCCTCGATTTCCATTCACACCATCTGCCCTCTGACTAAATTTTGTGCGTCATAATAGAACGTTATTGCAAATATGAGTTGAACTGACCTGTGTCTGTGTGTATCAGGTTCTCAGGGCAGCAGAGCAGGCCCACCTCTGGGGGGAGCTGGTGTTCCTCTACGACAAGTACGAGGAGTACGACAACGCCATCATCACCATGATGAGCCACCCAGCTGATGCCTGGAAGGAGGGCCAGTTCAAAGACATTGTCACCAAGGTAAAAAAAAAAAGAAAAGTTTTTTACATGATTAGTGATGCACGTTCTACTATTAACAGCACAATACTGACCTATTATATATACTATATGTGTTTTTCATTGTAGGTGGCTAATGTGGAGCTGTACTACAAGGCCGTCCATTTTTATCTGGAGTTCAAACCGTTGTTACTGAACGACCTGCTCATCGTCCTCTCTCCAAGACTCGACCACTCACGCGCTGTCAACTTCTTCAGCAAGGTCCTGGACATTTTATTGCTTTCTGTAAACAATTCTCAAAGTGTTAGCTTGTATGTATTTACAAAATATCTTCAGAAAATGAAATGGTGAAAATGAATGCTGTTGTGGATCACTTGCGTAAGTGTTTTTGGTAGAGAGTGATATGTGATTTCTTTTTTAAAAAGCAGTTAAATAAGAGATTACACAGGTTATTAACATTGATTATTTATTTTTCTGATTCTTTGTTTAGGTGAAACAGCTGCCTCTGGTTAAACCTTACCTAAGGTCTGTCCAGAATCACAACAACAAATCAGTAAATGAAGCACTCAACAACCTCTTCATCGTTGAGGAAGACTATGCGGTATGATGTTTTGATATTGTACACCGTGTATCATAACAGATACTATGATCATCTGTGTTTTAGATGTTTTTATGTTGGTTGAGGTGAAAAATGGCTGCATTTTCAGTTGTATCTTATAATCCTCTCTCTCTCATCTAGGCACTGCGTACTTCCATCGATGCCTACGACAACTTTGACAACATCTCACTGGCGCAGGGCCTGGAGAAGCACGAGTTGATTGAGTTTCGGAGGATCGCAGCGTACCTTTTCAAGGGCAACAACCGCTGGAAACAGAGCGTCGAGCTCTGCAAGAAGGACAAGCTCTACAAGGTGCACAACCACTACAAATAATAATACAGGGTTCCTACGCAGTTATGGAGTATCCAGTTCTGGATAAGTATGGAAAAAAGAAAAGAGAGTATGGAAAAATATTTGTGTTTTCCAGGCTATTGCCCCTGTTCTGTTTTCATTTCCCTGTTCAAAATTTTCATATTTATAATATATTAACGGGAAAAAAAATCCGAGTTTACTTCCTCTTTGATCAGTGTGAACTGAACGGACACAACAAGTAAATGCAAGTTTTCAGAGGGCTGGTCTGACGATCCCAAATATGAAGCCTGGTTGGTGAAGGATTCCAAATGGGAAAAGAAAGCAAGATGTAAACTTTGTGATCCAACATGGGGGAGCAGCAATTATAAGCCATATGCAAGTGCAAAAGCACTGTCGTCTTCTACGTAATCTACCCAGTCTGGAAAATTCTGGAATTTTGAAATGGAAAATGTGGAGGAACCCTGATAATTACTTTCAGTATATACTGCAGTTCTTCCAAGTAATATAAATCACACCATCAACACTTCTGCATTGAAATGTAAAGCGGCAGGTGTGGTCACTTTATTGAACTGTGATTGTGCTTTCTGCAGGACGCCATGCAGTACGCATCAGAATCCAAAGACATCGAGCTGGCGGAGGAGCTCCTGGCTTGGTTTCTGAATGAGGACAAGAAGGAGTGTTTTGCAGCCTGCCTATTCACCTGCTACGACCTGCTGCGGCCCGACGTGGTGCTGGAGACCGCCTGGCGACACAACATCATGGACTTCTCCATGCCATACTTCATCCAGGTCATGAGGGAGTATCTCTCTAAGGTGGGTTGGCCAGAGGTAACGTGTGTGTGTGTGTGTGTGGTGTGTGATCTGTGGTGTATCAGGACAACGTAGATGGCTTTGTGAGAAGGTTTGTTAAGAGAGAAAAGTATATTGCATCATGTTATAGATACCTTTTGCAATTGTAAGGGAACTACAGTGAAAGAAGGTAATTATGAGGTAGATGGGTTTTTTCTCCTGCTGTCAGGTGTTGTTAATAATTGTGAAATAGTATTTGCAAACCTGTCCCTCTCTGTGGAGACCCACATGTCTCGGGTCAACCATGTCAGACCTGACACAGAAAGAAATGAAATATTCAATTTAATATTTAAATATTTTTACAAAAGCACCAGCAGCTACTAAAATGTGTTTGCAAATACTATTCAGCTATAAGCAGCGTCACACAGTTTCCCCCAGACACTATCGAAGATAAAGTACTGCCTATTCTTTCCTCCATTCATGCTCATCTTCCTATGCTTCTGTCGGTCACGTGTCATCACTGGTGTTTTCCTTTTCATTTGGGTTTCCATCCATTCAAGCTACTTTTCCATACAAATGTGTTCCAGAGGAGATTCATAATTGCTTGCTCGTCCTGCCATTTATCTCTGTTACATGGCTTAAAAAACGACCCACCTATTGCTTTCATAACAGACAGCAGGCTGAGTGAAGCATGAAGTTGGTAGATTTTACTACATCAAAATATTTCAGTTTGTTATATAAGTCGTTAGTTACACAAACATCTTGTAGTTTAGTTAATTTTTGGTGCATGTTGTGAAAAACCCCACCAGTTGGATACTTGAAACAGATTAAAATAATTTATATGGTGAAAATAAATATTTTAAATTATATATTAAACACTGTACATTCTGTAGTAATCGTGTTTAAGTGTTTAAACTTACTGTAGACCCTATAAGTTAACAAGGGGGGAAATTCACCAGAGTGATCTCAAGTCTGCATTTGTATCAAAAGTGGCGTTATTACCCGCATCTGTCTCTCAGGATTTTTGTGTTTTTCTTTAAGTGACAAGCCCTGTGTTTGCTCTTCTCTCTCTGTCAATTTCTATTTTTGGGAGACTTCCATTTGTTTTTTTTTCCTCCTTAAGTTGCCTCTCTGAATTTCCTTTCCAGGTTGATGCGATAAAGGAAAAGGTGAAAGTCGAATCCATTTTCTAATCATTCTTTTTGACCCCTCTCCCCTGTCCTGTAGCCTGTAGGTTGGAGGCGTGAAATTAGCAGAAACTGCATGTCCCCCCCCCCCCATGTCACTCTGCTGCTTCTGATTGTAAACTCCACATCTCCACTAGACCCCCTACCAACCCACGAGACTCCAGAGTGGGGCTCTTCACACCCATCCCTCAGGGCTCTGCTAGCTTTGCTGGCGTCAGTGATGGAGTTATTAAATTAGTCCGGCACAAAACGCACAGAGGGAGGAATCTATTTCCCCAGTGTGTCTAAGATGTGACAATTCTATTCCTCCTTGATGTCTAATTCATCATTAATAAGTACCGATAGTATTCACCTACTGAGAATCACTTTAATCATGTCAATACAGTAACTGTTAGCTCTGATCCTAGCCAACGCTGGCCAGCATTTTGCAGGCTTTAGACTTTTTAGACTTTTTTTTGTCTATACTTGCACTTTGCTAAAAACAGTTAAACACTGTGAAATGTTACTGATGAGGCCATTTCTAGTTTTTCTTGTTCCAAGCCTCAATTAAAGGGCCGGTTCACCCCAAAATCAAAAATTCATACTCTTCCTGGTAACTGTAGTGCTATTTAGCAATCTAGGATGTTTTGGTGTGAGTTGCTGAGTGTTGAAGATGTCAACCATAGAGATGTCTGCCTTTTCTCCACTACACTGTAAAGGAACTAGATGGCACTCGGCTTGTGGTGCTCAAAAAAATTACATTTGAAAAACTCAACAGCAATGTCTCTTTCCAGAAATCATGACCCGGTTACTCAAGATAATCACAGACCTTGTTGTGAGCAGTTTCATGTAGGAACTATTTGTCCTTCTACCGAACTACACCCGCCAACCGTATCACTGCTACTCACGGAAGAGAAGCTCGTGACAGCGTGAGCTGTGAACATTAATGCCGCCCTCCTCGGCTAAGCTGTAACGTGAGCTAGCTCAGGTGAGCTAGCAGTATCCAACTATTAGTCATGAGCCCATGAGTAGATGCACGCTGTCTTTATGTGCGGTGATACGGTTGGCGGGTGTAGTCCGGTAGAAGTTGCAGGCCAGAAAACCAAAAAATAAATGAGCTGAAAGATGCTATAAAGCCCCACAGAGCCGAGGGCTACAGGGTTCTCTGTGCCCCATCAGCCTTCCTCCTCAAACACAGCACGCCATCAGCTGTCTTTAGGCGTGGGTGAAGAGCGCCTCTCTGGATAACAACCTCACCTGCTGTGGTCAGGTCCTTTTCTCACCACACTTGTAGATACATTCTAATGTTGAACTATCTTATAACACCACTCAGCTGCAGTCTGCTGCCAGCCATCATCATTTCAGAGGGAGTTCTGGGGCATACCACATTAATAATACTTGAACATATCTTTATGTTGAGATGGGTGAGAGAATATTTATATTTGGACTGTGGTGCAGTAGCATAGACTGCAGCTAAGTGTAAGACCTAATTTCAGCAATAGAAGAGCCAGTGAGGCATTATTTGAATGAAGTGACCATTCTTTCAGAGGCCTTTCTATTATTTTTCTCCATGTTTGTCTGAATTTATCTCGATGCCATAGAAGAACACAGACGATTAAAAACCATAAACATGAGTACAGGCATTTTGAGAGAGGGGTATTTCTCCACAGTAAGTGTGGTCTCTAAGTTCAAGCAACAAACAGCTTGAGTTTATGAGAGCAAATAATCTGTTTGGGTGTGCTCTTTTGGGGGGAAAACAAAATCCATGTAGAGCAACAAGCATGCGTTTCCCCCTCTCCTGGTAGCATCAGCAGCACTCAGGCCAGGCTAGGAGACATCGTTGTTGGCTGTGCCTGCTTCTGGAAATCTTGAACTGGCTGTACAAAAACCATCCCCTCCACCCTCTTTTCACACTCCCTCCACTCTGCTCTCTGCTTCTCTGTCTTTTCTCTCTCATGCACTCTTCAAGAAGAAAATAACTCAACTGCCGCTTCAGCATGTCTCTCAACCCTTCTCTTCTGAAACGAAACAAGAGCCTGTCTTTTCTCAAAACAGCCTGCTTAACCAGATTGACTGTAGTAGACCAGACAGTATGTAGAGAACTCAACCCAAAACCATCATTTAGCATTGTCCTTCACTGATTTGATCAGTATTCAAGCTGCGCACTGTCATAGCTGAGGGTAATATCTGAAGCTTTTTGCTGGCTGCTTAACTCTTTGAATTGATTTTAGCTCTCTTTAGTCCTTTCTCCATCATTGTCTGCCTCTGAGCTGCTTAGCAAATACTAAAGCGCCAAAGAAAAACCAGGCAGTTTTAGCAAGTTGATTCTCCAGGCTGCTACATGCTTCTTGTAGCCGTTCGTACGCAGGCTCTGGCTTAATTGGGCCACATGTGAGGGAGCATGCCCTCTCAAAATGCTAAAACTTACAAACACACTGACAGTACTCTACACATTGTTGGTGATTATTTGTTTCCAAATAGAGTGCCGCTGGAATCCTAAAACCCGAAAGTGAGTTTGTGTTTTTACACTTCCCTCATCTCAAAGTCAATGTGTTTTTGGTTAGATGCCTGAAAAATAAGGTCTGTGGTTAACTCAAGCTTAAGAGATGTTCACGTTTTGTTCTACAACATAAAATATAGTCAGTAAATTCCCCCACTCGAGCTTTTACGTGTCTTAAAAAAGGCGATCGCTAACAAGTGGCTCAATGAGCTTGACATTAAACGTCACCGTCAGGTTAGCAGTGGTGATGGTGAGTCATGTGACCATGGTGTAGTTCGTTTGTAGCCTAACGTTTTACTTGTGGTGATTGCATTTACGCTTCAAAAAATCATAAAAGTGGCGTTAATTTGTCAAGATTATCTCTCTGTTATTAAAAATGTGCCAGTATTATTAACTTTTGCTCAAAAAATTGGACAACAAATGTTTGCTTATTCTTACCTGCAAATATTTTTTTCACTACAGGCAAATCTATCTCAACTATTTTGTTAATAAATTAATTAATCATGTTATTTTTTATGTGATGATAATAAAGTGAATATCTTTGTTTTGGACTGTTATTTGGACAAAACAAGCCTTTTAATGACATCACCTCGGGCTTTAGGAAATTATGATGTGCATTTTTCACTATTTAATGTCATTCTGTAGACCATAATAATTAATCCATTAATTGATAAAATAATCGTTAGATGCAGCCCTATTTTCAACATTAATCATTCACACTATACTGTAAATGTGTCGCCTGGGTCCAGAGTGTTGAATCCACCAACTCCACCAACTCCACCTGACTGAGTGTAACTAGTTGATAATTCTGTCTTGATATCAGGCAGATAAATGTGTTCGTCACTACATTTTCAAATAAATACTCTCAGATATCAGTTTGTGTTTATTCCTGTAACCCTGACAAAAGTTATAAAGGACCTTAATGAATGAGCATTTAGTTTAGTACTTGTCCCATGAATGTCCATGATGAGAGTGCATTAATGTTTGTGGATGGGACAGACAAGTTTACACACAGGCAGGTGGAGCATGTTTCAGCCCCACGTTTTACTTAATAACTGTATCTTTTTTAGTACCAAGGCATCTTTAGAGCTTTCAGAATCAAGTCTTCACCTCTGTTAGGTTCATAGTTACAGCTTAAAAATGTATTATAATTATTATTACTGACAGAAATGCTAAATCCTGATTGCTTCCGAAGGTTAATCAAGTTGTCTCTGTCCACCAACTTTAATGCAAAGATGTGCAGATATTCTGCTAAGAGATGGATAAACAAGCTAACGGGTGAAAAACATCAATGTTGGTGTTAGTAAGTCTGTTTGTACTGGTGAGGGGTTGGTTCTCTACATACTCGTTAGAGTAGATGATTTGGGTGGCTGGATGGTGGGACCATTATTGCCCAGTAGCTGTTTGTCTTTGTCTCCTCCCCTAATCCCTAATACTTTCCACAAAGAAGTGGATGCCTATCTGATGTAGCTGATAGAGTAGCCAGTAGCTCTCTAGTTGTAGTTACCCCTTTTGCCTACTAGAGGGCCTCCCAACACATTAGCAAGGCCTGCCTCCGGCAGCCTGTTTTTATTTAAATCTGGACTGTATTCGTCTTCGCCTGTCAGGAATGGTCCCATCCGTCAGCCAGTGAAATAACCCAGAGGTCAGTTTTTACAAACCCGGCGTCTCAGCCCTTGCTCTTCAAGAGCCCCCGTCGGCCGCAGTGTAACTGACGTCTGACTCCCGTCACTGCTGTTGTGTTTTCCACAGGTGGACAAACTCGAAGCCTCCGAGTCCCTGAGGAAACAGGAGGAGCAGGCGACGGAGTCTCAACCCATTGTTTACGGTAAAAAAAGACCACTCAGATTAGAATTGTGTTGCTGTAAAGGAAACGTAGAGGATGTTTTTGACAATATGACCACACAACATGATCTCATAAATAACACGTCACTTTAAGGTTAACTTGAATGGGGATTAAAAGATTCAGTCTTGCGGCTCTTCTGGACTTTCGAAATGGAAAAAACCAAATGGATCTAATCCTGATTTTAAAAAATATATATATCCTTGTCTTTTTCTTCATGTAAGTCGATGGTATAAAATGTTATGCGAAAAGCAAAAAATGCACTGTGATAACAAATTGCCGTGTTATTCGTACGACATTTTGTGAGACGAGGCTGGACCGCAGCCATGCTCTTTCATCTTGTGATGTTTGTGTTGCAGGCACGCCGCAGCTCATGCTCACAGCAGGGCCCAACGTGGCCGTGCCTCCTCAGCAGCCCTACGGCTACGGCTACACAGCAGCAGCACCAGGCTACGGCCAGCCCCCACAGCCCAACTTCGGTTACGGCATGTGAACACCCAGCAACCCCCCCCACCACCACCACCACCACCACCACAACTTGACCCAACACCTTCCCTCCATCTGTCCTTCTCTCTTTGTGTTCCTCACCAGCTTCCCATGGTCTTCTACTCACAACAGGGGCCACAAGCAAGCAACAGCCCACTCTCGTTTTGAGTACTATTTTTTTATTCCGTTGTCTTGTTATAAGAGAAAACATTCAACTGCATTGAAGGACTTTTATTTGTATTGTTTGAAAAGAAATTGGACCACATGTTTGTTTGTTTTTTTCACATTCCATATTTATGACTACTTATTTAGAATGTTTTTTTTGTCGTGTTTACGTTATTGTCATGTTTTTTTTATCGGTTTCTGGTTTGTGCAGAAGTGGACTTGCTAAAGCTCAGCAACGAACCTTTGAAGTAGGTGGAGGAGCATTGGATTTTGCACTCGTGAAGAAATTAATGTAGAGAAGCTCTTACTTTTTGATGTACTGAACATGTGAACAGCTTACATTGTCTCGTTTGTCTGTATAATGCATTTCATCATTGTATATTCTGAGGAAAAAAAGGTTACATATAATATTTGAACATATATTGCCATTTCGATGGCTATAGCTAGCAACACTAAGTAATGATAGTATATTCTGCACAGGCGTGTAGCTTTATGGAGTTTTAAATGCATACAGACGTATGTCACTGTGTGGATGAGGGTGTGTGTGTGTGTGTGTGTGTGTGTGTGTGTGTGTGTGTGCGAGTGAGCGATTGAGTGAGTGAGTGTGACCTGATGGTCTAAATAAGAATTTTAACCCCCTCTCAGCCTGTACAGGGCGATCCAATCCACCCTCCTAGATGTTAGCTCTCCTTCATCGGCTCCATGTATTTAGGTGACCTCTTGTGCCGTGTACAGTGCTTGTGTGAGACTGTATCTGTGTATGTGCAAGGACGGGACCACGGCTACCAAACCCCAGGGCCCTTAACCCCCTTAACCGTACCGTGTGTGTGTATTTACTCGGATTTCCTCCTCGTGCTGAGGTCCGTGTATGCCAGGTGTTGTAGTGTTTCCCTCGGTCACCATTACTTTTTTTTTCGCGTGTACAGATGTGTGAACATGAAGAATTGAAAACTTTTAGATGGATACCCCACCCATCTTGTCCTCCACCCACTCTCCTGTCTTGTTTTCCTCCTCCGTTAAACGCTTAGCAAGCGAGAACAAAACAAGGAGGCAGAAGAAGACAGGCTGGCGGAAACCTTCGGTGTCCTAACGACAGCTCGATTAGATCCATAAACACTCCTGTAGGTTGTGTGTTTAGATGGTTATGATGAAGAAATTAGGTCTCAGTACAGCCAGTTCTTTGTCAAGAATGGTCTGAAATAAGAGCCTGTATTTACCTTGATGTACTTAACTTCCTTACATGCTTTAGGCTGTGTGTGTAAAGTGTCATCCTAACCCTAACATAAGTTGAATTCCTTTCTGTTGTCATGCATATTAATAACAATGGGGATCTGTCATTGATAAGTGGAAGAATATGACTCAACTGAAAGGGAAATACTAGCCTAAATAAAAACTAAAAATTGTACCCGGTCTCCCGTGGAGTCAGTCTGTGTGAGAGGAGGTAGTCTCGAAAAGAAACGTTTTTTGTTTTTTTTTGGGTGACAGTCGTGCACAGAGGCATTATGATTTTGGGTTGACTGTTTATTCGTCCGTCCCATTTTCATGAACGCGATATCTCAGGAACGCCTCGAGGGAATTTCTTCAAATTTGGCACAAACGAGGGCGAACTGATTTAGATTTTGGCGGTCAAAGGTCAAGGTCACTGTGACCTCACAAAACATGTTATGCTAATTATGACACAATCTCACACAAATGTCTAATAGGATAAAATGATTAAGTGATGACATTTTATATCCAAAAGGTCAAAAGTAAACTTCAGTGACTTCATAATGTTCTGCTTTTCTGGCCATTTTTCAACGCTATAACTCAGGAACAGAAGGCGAGACGTTCGGTCGGATACTGAATTGGTGACACTAATCTTGGGTGCCCACCTTGAAACTGTGGAGATTGTTTAGATCTTCTGTGCTGCCGGGTTGGAGATGTGTGTGAAGCTTCCACATTCTAAAATCTGCCGCTTCTTTCTGCTGCAACGTCCATATTTGAAGCATTGTCTGCTGTCATGGCTACAGCTTTGTGTTCTCTCCTGTTCCTCTGGTAGTCCACCACAAGCTCTTTGGTTTTGTTGGTGTTGAGCTTCAGGTGATTGTCGTTGCACCGTGTGAAGAAGCTCTCAGTCCTCTGTACAAAATAGTCTCTAAGTGAAGACGGCATGTTTCTCACTGGACGTTGTTCACTGGAATCATACATGTCAATGTAGTGATAACTTCCATTTCGCCAAAGTCTTCACTACATATATTATCAGTATATTAGTCAGGAGAGACATGGATGTAAACTGGTGCTGTAAATATGTGCTTCCATTCTAAGAGCCATCCTAAAACACCATCCACTTCTAAAATGTGTCCACACCAATGATCAAAAGCTTATGAAGTGCAATAGAAACCTTTTATTGGTACATTCTTACATATGTCTAAGTTACATTATGTGTTCTTCCTGCTGAAATGCGACCCCGTAAAATGTGTCCAGATGTGACTGAATCAGAGGCCCGGACCATCTTTTCCACCTCACTGCAGTATTTTTCAGAGAGCCCCGTAGCCCTGCACATCAGCAAACACACGTCAGGTTTATTCAGTTAAATACAGTCGCGTTAAAATAAGGCCCATTAACCCGCTCCTACTTACTTGAGCTCCTTCAGCTTCTTCTCTTTGATCTCGTCGAGGCGCACGCGTCTCTGCCGGGCCTCCTCCGCCAACCGATCGGCCTCCTTGAAGATCTCTCTGCGCTTAGCTACGGCCGAGAGCTCGCGTTCCTTCACCTGATTTCGGATGGCCTCTGCGTGACGGTTCGCTTTCTGGCGCTGCTTCTCCTCCTCCTGCTTCTGTTTGATGATCGCCTCCTGTTGCACCCTGTGCGGAGGAACGTAGAAGTGGCAGTGAAAGCTAATCTTAATAAAATGGTATGGCTACGAATAAGTGGAAACAAATATTAAAGGTGCTGTAAGTGATTTACACTTTGTTAAAATAAGAGTTAAATAGCTCTAGATTCCATCACTGATATAGAGTGTTTGGTCAGTAACGTGGGTCTCCCAGTCCCTCCGCTCTGCAGTAAACAGAAAAGAAGTCAAATCAAGTTTCTTACTTGAGCACCCTCTCCATCTCTGCCTTCTCCCGGCCGGCCTCTATCGACAGGAAGTGCTCTTTGCACTGAACCTGCTCCGAGCGAGCCGCGCTCAGCATCGCTTGCTCCTGCGCTTTCTTTGCAGCGAGCTCTTTCTGTTTTTTCCTCCATTCTCTGTCTGTCGCTTCTTGGTTCCTCCGAGCACGGAGCTCATCCTTCCAAATGCAGACACACAAAATACCCAGTGCTTTACTGTGTGGAAGGTAAGTGCCTTTTAAAAAAGTGATTTCATCTGTTCTAGGGTTGAGCTCAGCAGGTACCACCTGTACACCGGTGGTCCGCTGGTAGTTTTATTCCTCACCTGCTCTGCCTTGTAGTCTTTTGCTTTTTCTTGCCGGGCCCTCAGCCTGGCAATCTCCAACTCCTTCTCCTTCTTGATTCGTTTCTGCTCTGCTTCATATTCTGCCTCTCGCTCCTGCAGAGATTTTTAAAAAAAACCCACAATATTTTATTGATAGAATAAATCAAAGATGTGTTGAGAGTGAGTTATTTAACTTGCAGATCCTATCTCAACTGTTTGGTAACCATGGTAATTAGGGTTAAGACCTGATTGAGGAAAAAAGCCATTACAGATGAATAATTCCTACGTTAATGTTCATATCCGAACTTAAGATAGGAAAAGTGTATTTCACAAGCATCCTAACTTTTGAAAACCTTAAATAAACTCTGCTAACTTTAGGATTACCGTTAAGCTTTTCCATCAGGCAGTGTTCACTAACTTGTTTTATCATAAGGCTGCTCTTTTATTTCTTTTGCTTCTGTAATACCAAATTGTGAAACATCCTATCTCCTACTCTTCCTACCTTAACTTGGAAGAGTTTCTGTAATACTGAAGCTTATGGGTATAAACTGTGCTTGTATTGCTGTTTGTCTAATTGTATTTTCTGACCATTTTGTTTCGTATGTATTCCACATCTCTCATGTCAGCCAGCTTCTCCTCCTCTCTCCTCTGGTCTTTGGCCCGCACGGTCTCCGTATTGATGCGCACGACCTCCTCCTGCAGACGCTGCTGCTCCCCCCTCTTCTTCTCCAGCGCCTGGAAGAAGACAATCAGTCAGAGAAGAAACAGACTGCAATGCACGTGTATGGTTGTATATTCCCCTGAGCATGTATGTGACTGAATGTTCTGCCGCTTGTGTTTATTAGTGTTGTCTGTGCACCTGGAGGTCTTCCTGGTTCATTTTCTCCTGCTTCTTTCGTAACTGCTGTTGCTCCTGCTCTTTCAACACTTCTTGCATTTGCTTCTCCTCCTGATGTTTCCGGATCTGGTCGCAAATGCTCAGCATTCCACTGGAATATAACACGGACACAAAACACATAACTACACTAAATCCCTTTGCCTTTTTTCACCCCTACACTGTAGTATAAGAGTGGGTTTTTTACTTAATTTATGTGCAAATCAATCCATGAATGATTCTGTGTGTGTGTGTTTCCCAGTAGAGCTATCTTCACCTGATCCTCTGCTGTTTGTGCAGCTCATCAATCTGCTCCATCGTCTCCAAGGCCTTACAGCGCTCCACTTCCATCATGGCATCCAGGCGCTTCTCCTCCTTCGACAACTCCTCCTCGATCTGCTTCTTCTCCTGAATCTGGGCGTCACATGTGGCTTGACACTGAGCACCCAGAATCAGCTGAGGGGAACACACAATGCAAGTCTCCTTCAAAATCACCATTATTGTTTGCTACTTTTAGTTTAGTTTCAATTTTTTTCAGAAAGGGTTAGTTTTAGTTTTTATATATTTACTTTTAGTTTGACTGTAGTTTTAGTTTGTTTTTGTTCTAGGGCCAGGTATGTCTCAGAAGTATCTTGCTACATATACATACAGAAAACATGGTTGCAGAACTGTATAGGAATGGTCATAATGCTTAATGTTTAATCTTTGTGCTACTTTAGTGTCCGATGTGAAGCAATTGCGGCATTGCGCCATCTTCTGGAATGTCAAGCCTGTGGTTCAATTTCACAAGTGTTGATGAAAATTCATGTTGTCTCCTTTTTTGGTAGTGATATATTATAGTTAAAAAACTAAAATAATTAATTTGTATTAGTTTTTAACCAGGCAATATCATTTTTATTTAGTTCCAGTTTACTAAAAATATTTTTCACTGCTTATTTTTTGTTTACCATAATAACCCTGCTTCCTACCCTGTTTAGGTTTTTGATCTCTTCCTCCTGCTCCATCCTTAAGGCGTTGGCCCGCTCCACTAAGTGCTGTGCACGGTCCCGGTCCTCTAACTCCAGCTCCGTCAATGCATGGTTCTCCTTACGGGACAGGTCTGCCTCGAATATTTCGCGCTTGCATTCCTCTGCAGCTCTCTGGATGAGAGGTATGTTTAAAAAAAAAAAAAAAGAGAGAGAGAGAGTGAAAGACTTATTGTCTTATTGTAAATCTGCAAGTTAAATGACTGTTTTGATTTGGAGCTTTTCATGTTTCCTACAATTTCCTCTTCTTTCTTTCTCTGATAAGCCTCCCTCAGGGCCTCCGTCTTCTCCTTGGTGACGACCCGGGACGTTGAGGTGATCCGCTCAAACTCAGCTGATGGCAGAATGATGGACTCTCCTGAAGGATCCTGGGATGGGATCCTGGCATAATGGCAGGTGGTGGTTTGTTAAAAGGTATGTGCTTTTTGAGTTTCAGTACTGCATAATCACTGAAATGTAAGCACCTTTACAATATTGTGACATTTCTTCTTTTTTTAAAAATCTCTGATATACTATAGCCCTGAACTATATGGATTGGTTATAAAGTAAGTATACATTACTTGCTCAGGATAGCACCCACTTTTCAAATTATTTAGAAATTAAATTTAGATACTTAAATTCCCATCTATTAAAATGTGCATTATGCTTTTCATGCCCACAGGCAAACTGACTGATCTTTGGAGTTTATTGGTGAGTTAACCTACTTGAGATTGCGAATGAGGTCTTTGGTGACGATCTGAACAGTTTCTCCTTCTTGAATCTTCTGGGACGGAGTTTTGGCCTTGGAGGCTGAGTTTCCACATTTGTCCAACTGTGATGATATTTGGACAGAGTCAGACAGAGACATCTCACAAAACACACTCAGAACTTGATGATCTCTCCACCTTTGCAACACATAACAGTGCCACCATGGCCATAAACTGATGCTATGAGGCCAGGAACATTAGCAGGGTTGGGGAGTAATCCGAATCCGAAGTATTCACATTATGTATTTAAAATACAAAGTATGAGTAACTGCAACTCCATTACAGTTACAGTTTTTAAATGATGCTATTCTGAATACAGTTACCGTCTTTAAAAATATATTACTTGAAGGGATTACTGTATTAGCTCCAAGGAGGTGATGTTTTCGGTTTGGTTCATTTATTTGTTTATCAGCAGAATTATGGAGAAACTAGCCTGATTTTCATGAAACTTGGTGGCAGGGTGTAGAAAACCGCCATTACATTTGGAAAGGATCCAAATCACAGGGCACATACACAAATTATTTTTCACTTTCATTAACATTGTGAGATAGGGCATGGCCTTGGTGGAGGTCTGTGCTCTCCCAGTGCCCTTCTAGTTTGTTTTTGTTTAATTTGCTCTAAAATTAATATGAGGTATTTCACATAAACTGTTTTTTTCTAAGTGCAACAATTTGTGTGTGCACAGTGCACCTGCCACACAACAATGTGAGAGGAGACGCACAGCCAGGACACTGTCAGGAATGTGTTTTTGAAAATATAAGCGATAGACAAATGAGCGCAGCAAGACCATTTTGAAGTATTCCAAAAGTAATCCAAAGTATATGTTACTTAATTTCAGTAATCTAATTACAAATGACATTTTAGGGCATGCATTTAGTCATCTGTAGTGGAATGCGTTTTAAAAGTAACCCTCCCAACACTGAACATTAGTGATTCCTTTAGACATTTAAAAAACAAACATAGCAGCAGTATGTCTAGGGTGGGATACAATATGTAGCCTAGCACACTCACCGGTGTTGGGCTCCCAAACAGGGTTTCATCCACCTGAGAGGTGGGGGCCCGGGTGCGGTAGCGGCGGTAGCCGCTCCTCGAGTTGGTGGAGCTGGATCCCAGTCTCTGCATGTGTGAATACATAACCGTCCCCTATTAATTACGAAGGTCTCCTAAACTGAGACTCGTGGCTAGCATATATGAAAAGTGGCATTGCGTTTTAACCTAAAACTTACCATGGTCCTCGGTTATTGGTGTCCAGGGAAACGGAGAATGAATTATAGTTAGTCTAACTTTTCTACTTTGTTATCAACACGTTTCAAAGACTAATAATATGCGCTAAATGTTTTGTTATGGCGTTAAATGCCACTAGCTTATTCATAAACTTGACAACTTCAACATCCGTTGAATATTTTTGAAATGTTTGTTGTCTGTTGCCATGGGAAGAAATACGAGAGCAAAACGGAGGCGGGGCCAGCTGGCGTAACGTAACGTTATATGCGGTCGTGGCTAGAAGGTAACCCTAGATTTGTCTCGCGAGACGGATAAATTTAGGCATTAATCTTGGATAGTTGAAGTCAGATTGGTATGGTTAGGCATTAACGAATGGTAGGGTTAGGGTTAGTTAGGTGGTCGATAAATGAGTCTCGCGAGATTTTTTCCTCTTTTTCGCCATAGACTTCGGTATTTGCAAATCTAGGGTTACCTTATAGACACGACCGTTATGCTTTGCAACCACACATTGATTTTCCATTCTTTTCCAGGCGGAAGTTAAACGATTTTTTAAACCTGTAAAATTGTAACTTGTTGGTTCAACATTTATGTATTTATGTATTTGTTATTAGAACGGTATGGGAGACTGTCACAATGATCCTCTCGAGACAATTATGATGAATAACATCACTATTCAACATTAGCTTCCGTAGCTGGGCGGCGCCAGTCGATCCACATGATGCGGAAACTTGACGCATAGTCATCTACAGCCTTGACATGAGACACTGCACAATGAAAACTGAGGCAACATTATTTTGCGAAAAACTCCAACACGCAAACAGCTGGGAGGTGGATAACCTTCCTACACAGAAAAGAGGAGGTGGACCCATGCAGAGGTATCAAGAGTGGTTTGCTTCCACTTAGTCTCGCGTCGCATAGCCAGCTATCTCCACAGAAAGACTCACATTTTACACACTACCTATCACTGTAAATTATGGACGATTATACATGAAGCCTGAAGTTTTAGCTTTACTTGAATGGAGATAGATACGCTTTTTATTCACGTCAACAGTTTATTCCATTCACTTGCCCACAGCCCACAATGACTGTGTGCACTCTCTCTTTTGCAACGTATTTTGTACACACTATTTCTGTCTGATAGGTGTTTTGCTGCTGAAGATCACCACAGATCACACACCCCCTCACTTGGAGAGGAGCCTCCCCCTGCTCTGCTTTAACTATTGGACTCCTCAGTAAATCATTACCCACATCAGTGTGAGGACTCCTGCCATAACATCCTCAGATGGACAAACAGCAACAGATGAAAACAACAGTCTCGGTCACTGTTCAAGTAGAAGGACCCTTTTTTAGAAATAGGTGCCCGAAGAAAACAACAGATCATACACAGCATTGATGTCACAAACTGATTGACTTTCTCTGCCAACCCCTCTGGTCGGTCTGCAGCACACGGTAACAACCCCGGTTAAATCAGCTCCGGGGCAGAGAAGTTGACCATTAACCTTCTCTCCTGACTGATTGTGAGCACATGTCTCTGCTTGTAAGCAGCTGATTCTATACAGTGGATCCTGTAGCAAAGTTCACTGTCACAGGCAGCAGTAGTCTGTCAAACAGCAGGAGCTTGCTCCCTCCTCTGGATTTGTCCTCTATATTTTTCCATTTTTTTCCCCCATTTTCATAGGACTAAATCTACAGCCATGGCTACAGCAAGTTATGGATACTACCGAGCCACTATATTTCTGGCCATGTTTGTAGGCTACACACTGTACTACTTTAACAGAAAGACTTTCTCCTTTGTGATGCCCTCTGTAATGCAAGAAATTAAGCTGGATAAGGATGACCTGGGTATGACACTCTTGATTTTGCATTGACTTTATGCTTGACTGTTATGTTTTGCAAGTTCTATATAAGAAGGAATGTAAATCACAATAATGCTGTTACAGTTACATAGGTCGTGTTTTTAATTCAACCTTCACGTCATCTTCCAAATGTCATAACTTTGACTTTTTGTTTATCTTGAAAATAGTAAAGGCTGGAAGAAATACACTAAAATGTCAACATCAAAAGCATAACTTCCATGCATGCTGTTGCATGACTCATTCTCACATTATATTTCACTGTCTCTCTCATGCATTACATATTTGTGTGCTTTACAGAGAAACCATACTTCAGAGATATTTAGGACTATGAAATCTTGCTGGAAGGTTTATCTGCTGTGTGTAATCTCCTCTTCTCCTGCCCTCCTTTTGTTCAGGCATGATCACCAGCAGTCAGTCTTTGGCCTACGCTATCAGCAAGTTCATCAGTGGCGTGCTTTCGGACCAGATCAGCGCCCGCTGGCTCTTCTCCATTGGCCTGTGCATGGTGGGAGGCATCAACGTGGTGTTCTCCTGGTCCTCCACCGTCGCCGTCTTCTCTGCCCTGTGGTTTCTCAACGGCCTGGGTCAGGGCCTCGGTTGGCCCCCCTGCGGCAGGGTGCTGCGCAAGGTACCGCAAGCCAGTATATCAGTGCTGTAATATACCGACATCAGATTCAAGATGTTTCTTTTTCCCTCCGGAACAAATAGGCACCATAATACACCTAATGATTAACTGGTTTATGGGTAGAAACACAATCCAAATCAGATACATGTAATACACAGAAATGAAGAGTTAAAGGGCGTTATTTATTAGGAATTTAAAGACATAATATGTAACATTTCTGCATTTAAATGTCTAAAATGACTAGACCTATGTTATATATTTTGTTGAGTTGTGTACTTACAGTAGCCTCTCCCAAATGTTTCCAACAGAGAAATCTGTCATTTTATTCAAGATAACGGTCTGTTACATTTGGTTACCTGTCAATGGCGTCATATTCCCTAGAAACTGACTGCAAGGGTTTGGTTTAGTTTAGTTTCATTTATTTGCACATATTCACATATATAAAAAAAATATAGAAAGAATTTAAGAAAAAAATGTAACATTGTGCAGGAGAGGTTAGAAGCCTAAATGGCTTATGAGGATACCCCCCCCTATTAAAAGTCAATAGTCATACTTAAGAAAAAGAATAAAAAGATAAAAACAAAGATTGCATAGGCTAATACATCATAGTTTCAAGACTAGACAGTGTTACAAAATTGATAGAAATGTACTATTTACATGGTGAAGACAACAACTCCTATGATCCTATGCCACATCACAATGTCACCAAACTGCGTATTTTGTTATTGTTTTGATTGAGAGACCTGTAGCAGCAGAAAATTACATATTGTGCGTTTAACACTTAAAATCAGGACTGTTTGGGTGTGGTGAAATAACCCCACCACTGCCAATCCATTTTATTTGGCAGGAAACTGAGCGTTAATTTTGGACCCCATTGCTCATAGTAAGAAGCAAACTGACAAAATGTGTTTTTTCGGATATTTAATATCTTTGTCCAGTGGATGTTTGCAATGCATTTAAAAGGGATGAAACCAGTTGTTATGATGTATGAGTGAAAAGTGTTTGACCTCACTGATTTGTAGCACGTCACATCATCCCACATGGCAACTTCAGTTATTTCCTGCTGTCACTTCAGAAGACTGCACTGGTTCAATTATTCCATCCCTCCTGTATAACCAAAGGCAACGTAATGACACTTCCTGTCGACTCTGTCATGATTTCATGTGATTATGTCCTCTCCTCTGCTGTCAGTGGTTTGAGCCGTCTCAGTTTGGGACATGGTGGGCAATCCTCTCCTGCAGCATGAACCTGGCTGGCAGCCTGGGCCCCATTATTGCCACAGTGCTGACCCAGAGTTACAGCTGGAGGATGATACTGTCCGTATCTGGAATGATCTGTGTGGTGGCCTCCTTTTTCTGCCTGCTGCTCATCAAGAATGAGCCCAAGGACGTTGGGCTGCCCAACATAGAGGCAGCAGCCAAGAAGAGCAAAGGAGGTGAGACCGACTTTTACTGAGATAGTCGAGATAAAACGATTATTGTGCCACAGTCCATTTTAACAATGATGCTCTCGTTTTGTCTTGTGTTATAAATCCACTAACAGGGTTTGACAAACAACATATTCCGGTCAGTAACTCAGTGAAAGTGGGGTGCGCTTTTGCCTGTTTTCACTGAGTTACTGACCAGAATATGTTATTTGTCAAAATGTTGAAAATATGTCCAGGAGTTTTCAGTAGGTTGTGGAAGTGCAAATAACGTTACAACATAATTTATCTTTTTTTTTTTTAATTTTTATAATTTATTTTTCTTTACTATTTTTCATAATATTTATTTAAATGTATGTATTACATATTACATATTCTTTATTGAACTGTTTTTTTTTTTTTTTGTTTTTCAGTTAAATTATGTTTAAAGTTCAACATAATCCACTGTTAAAAAGACAAAGTTTTTTGTTTTAAGTTCAGTAAATACACAATGTTTCCAAAGTCAATGAGTAATCATGTTAAATAATCGTAGTCTCAATATTGACCAAAATAATTGTGATTATAATGTTTGCCATAATCGAGCACCCCTAGGTAATATTCCCTCAGCATATAGTAGTATTGTGCGTGCGTGCGTGCGACCGTGTGTTTTCACAGAGTACTTTACTCTTGTGTTGTGACTAAAGGTCAGTGACTTGGTGGACTCTGTACCCGGCGTGCCCCTCACATGCCATGTGTGTGAGCTGTGTCTCGCTCACGCACAGGCAAAGTGAGGAAGAAGAGATGTTTTGTGCATTAATCTGATTAGAAGCTATTTTATTGTTATAGAAGTTATTTTATGTATATAATAACACTCTGTCTTCTGCCTGCTCCCTGTTCAGAATCGTCCAGCGATGACAGCACCCTGTCTGAGTTCCTGCTGTCACCCTACCTGTGGCTGCTGTCTGTGTCCTACCTGGTGGTGTTCGGGGTGAAGACGGCCTGCACTGACTGGGGCCAGCTGTTCCTCATTCAGGACAAGGGCCAGTCTACACTTATGGGTATGGAAACGTTGGCAGAGTAGACACCTCCAATTTCTGTTGAGAAATATTGCTGAGAGTTCATCTTATTTTTCATTTCATTTATTTATTTATAAAGGACAATGCACATTAATCAACATTACTGTAAATGTGCCAGTGTTAGCCACCCTTGGCGAGATGTTTTTGAGACCAGAGCTACAGGAAACAGCAAGACATTAATACAGTAATACATCAGCCATAAAAACATTCAGTACATGAGGCCATGCAAGCAACACAAAGCACAAAAACACAGCTAGACATGAACTGATTATAGCCATTTTTGACACATGTATAGCAGCAGTAAGCAATGCCACATAGAATACAACAATTATTATGGGGATCTTAATGAAAATGTTTTTTTTTAAATGGTGAAATGATCCACAAAGCCATGCAGCACAGTGTTCTAAGACATAAGCATACAGTACAAAAATGTAAAACTAATGGAATATTTTATACATGCAGAGATGACTACTGACAACGGGCAAGACATGGTACAAGTTAGCAGCAGGTTAGCCAGTAATGAGAACAATAATAATAATTTAAAAAAATTACCAATTATAAGTGTTCACAAGTCTGACTTTTCAGAAGCCAGGCCTTTGATTATTATTTCTTGTGAATCACTATATTCTTCTTCATAGGTAGCTCATACATGAGTGCCCTGGAGGTTGGAGGCCTGCTGGGCAGTCTCGCAGCAGGATACCTCTCAGACAAGGCGGTGGCCAGAGTGAGTTTGTGTACAGTACACATCTGAGTGATTGTAAATACTTTTTATCATACAGTTTTGATTGTAACCATTTCCCACAATATGGCAAAATCATCCTATCTCAGCCTACATCTGTTTGTTTGTTTAATTTGGGATATAATGTAGGTATTCTATGAGTACACTTACTGCCCCGTGGAGGCTCATTTAGTTGTTTTTGTCTTGTGCAACATGAAGTCTGGTGCATATATGCAGCTATATTCTTTCTGCAAAATTGCCTCTACAAGCAGCTATGTGTACCAGAACTAACTGTTGGCCGATACGGTTTCCACAAATCAGAAAACTTTTGGGGAAGTACAACTTCAATATAACTAACCAGCACTTTGATTATTCCTGGTTGCCTTGGTCTTCCCTCTTTTTATCTGTTCAGTTTTTTTGTAAGATGAAGTAAGCGTCAGCTACTCTTAGTTAACAGGTGATTGGCTTAAGGGGTCACATGGTAATTAACTTCCTAAGGTCCCATATACATCTTTCTGACAATATGACAATGACTAAAAACAGGTGAAATGGCAAATATCATACTGCGGTTACAGGTTCTAAGATAAGTTACGATACAGCTTTATTAATCCTGAGGGAAATTGTTGTTCCAGAAGCTGTTCCAGCAATAGACATAAAGAATGCAAAATATAAAAATCAAAATAATTACAATACAGTTATAGTGCCTAATAGAATACTAATAAAGATAAATTAGTAAAAAGTAAGCAAAATAAGCAAATAAACGTAGCATTGTGCATGATATCTATGTTTCCATATTTCAGAGGTTATAGTGTTACTGATTAGCACAGAGGGGGACTGTATCTGTGACAGGGTCACAGGGTCAAAATATTAGGACCACCTCTTTGCACCTCTCATGGCCCTGAAATGACAATAATTTGGCTCTGCATTTCATGACCGAATGGAATTTTGCAACAATAGAAACCAGTAAAACCAACTTCTCCTTACATATTTCCTTATTTTGTACAGCAAGGTACGAGAATCTACGGCAATCCCCGCCATTTCATCCTGATCTGCATGATGGCTGGAATGTTTGTGTCCATGTACCTGTTCAGAGTGACGGTTTCTCCGGACAGCTCGAAGGTATCTGTTCCAACACTGACCACAAAAAATGTATTACCGAGAGATTCTTTAATGCGGCACACTGCACGTCAGACTCATGGATCTCATTTGTACTTTCAGGTGTGGATACTCAGTTTGGGTGCTGCTTTCGGGTTCTCCTCTTACGGACCAATCGCGTTGTTTGGAGTTATAGCCAATGAGAGCGCTCCATCCAACTACTGTGGGACATCACATGCCATTGTTGCCCTGATGGCCAACAGTAAGTTGATTGGTTTTCAGAATCATCACATTGTCTCATGAACTACACATCTGGAGCCTCACATTACTAACTTACTAACTGCTGAATACCTTTACACCAGGGGTCTTCAGCGTTTCTTAGGCCAAGGACCCCTTAGCTGAAAGACCCCCTACTACATATATTGTTTAAAATGTAATTGCATATTAGACTGAGCCTACAATAACATGTAGGATGGCATAAAGCCTGTACACATACCTTTTATGTGCATACAATATTAAGGTATTAAAATAATAATTATTGACATGTTCATATATTTATACTTCATTTTAATGTTAAACATACATGTGGAAGGCACATTGAATCCTTAAGCTTAATTTTATCTGTATTCTCTCTATTTTTCACAAATAGGCAGATAGATTTATCTTTGCTAATAGTATGTTGGATTCATGTTAATGTATATTTTCAGACGTGTTTTAGCGACCCAACATTACCTTTAAACTTTAGTAAATGTACCTTTCACTTGTCCAGACACAAAAGTCACTTGTCTGGGTAAAAATTAGGAGATAGGTTTATACATTTAATAAGTTAATACAATTTGAAGTTACTCTACTGTACTGTTTTTTAATTTAAAATGCTAAATATCAAATAAAATAGCTGACTTTCCCTTGAATTTCTCAAAAGCTGTTCAGTAAAGTCACATGATATTAGACATGGTCATAGGGTCAACCCATAGAAATGTGATTTAATTTCTATGGGTCAACCTGAACAGGAATCATATGGAAATTTCAGCTAACCTATGAAGGAAAGATTTTTATGACAGGTCAAATATGATTATTTGATGATAATTTAACTATGGAGCTCCATTTTAAAAATAAAAACAGTACAGTAGAACTTAAAATGTATGGTTTTTATATCATGTGCAATATAATGCCATTTTTGCTTGGTATATCAAATGTGAGAAATTACAGTTGAAGTACGGGTCTTTCTCTGCCCTTTTTGGTCGCTCCAAGCACCCGTACCATAACACCACAGACAGACAACAAGCATCAAAATCCAAGGTATATATATTAATTTAACTACACAGCCGACTCGAGTAATGAGTGGCACATAATGTGAAGTAAGTATTTGTTTGTTCATGACTTTTATCTTGTACATTTCTCCTCCACTTGCCTGATAAAACATCCACTTGTCCTGGACAAGCCTCGATGTCGAGCCCTGATTCCATGCTAATAGTTTCTTCGTGATACTTTTATTTGGTTTAGTTTGTATATATTCTGTAAAACTGTAACACTCCACTTGTGTTCTCCTCAGTCGGTGGCTTCATGTCTGGACTACCATTCAGCACCATTGCCAAGCACCACGGCTGGGAAATGGCCTTCTGGGTAGCAGAGATCACCTGCGGCATCACGACTGTTGGATTCTTCCTGCTGCGCAACGTCCGAACCAAGATGGGTCACATGTCCAAGAAGGCCGATTAAAACATCCCTCGTCCTCTGCGCCCAGAGGATACTTTGAGCCATCATCGTATTTTCATGTTTTTCGTACTTGATTTTTTTTATACCACAGTATTTTCCGTCTTAGAGGACATAAACATAAATTAAGCTTTGAGAAGTTGAGCGCTTATTCTTCAAAAACCTCTTCTGAAAGGTGCTTTTCCACACAGTATTTGCATCAATAACTCAAGGGAATGTAAATGACTGCACATTATGTACGTCATATAATGAAATGTGGTAAAAACACAACTAGAGAAGGTTTTCTCTCCAGACGCCACTGCAGTATTTCAATGATAGAAGAGCACAAAACTGGAACCAGGTTTAGAAACTGGTATATTTTACAATATCTGTGTTTATATTGAATCATGAATGGAAGTACAAGACGTACACATGTTTTTTTAATAGAAAGGAAAATGTGTGGTCTTATAAGAACAGTCAAAGGCTTGAATAAATGATACTTTGTTGTTACGTTTTTTCAGTCACTTTCATAGTTTATGCTCAATATTCAGTAGACAACAGTTAGATCACTCATTAATTCAATATATATGCAGCCAAAAAACAGACAGCATGTAATTTAATCTTCAGATATTTACAAAACAGAACGTATTTACAATGTGTTGACTGCCAGTCTGATACCAACGTGGAAAAAGAAACTCAAACCCCCTTTATATGAAGTCAGTGAATCTGTTCGCAGCACATTTTATCCAATCTTCTCTGGCTCAAGATCCAGCTCCAAAGTTGCCAGCTTTCTCTGCGATCTCCAGTGCACCCTTCAGATTCTGGTCAAAGAGCTCACACCTGAAAATTAAACATTTACATCAGAGGACACTTAAATGTATTCTGAAGTACCAAATACGAATTTTAAGATGCAAAAAAACACAACAGATTGGAGGGAAACACCATATTGATTCTCTCTATTACCTGATTGGCATTTCCAGAGAATAAAACGGGTTCTTGAGGGCGAAATCTGAATAGATCTCATAAATCTTCCTCAATAGCGCGTCAATACCAGACTGTCGAGGGTCTGCCAGCACAATGAACTTTATCCCTGAAGGAACAGGAGGTGGAAAAAACAATGAGAAAGATGTCAGTTGCTGTACAGTTATGTTACTGAGTGGGTGGATTTTTAAATGGGACTGAATATCACTGGGTTTTTTTCTAATAATGGCTCACGACTGACAACAAAATGAATGCACTGGTCTTTGTTTCAGCTACAGTAACTCTGTTACACTGCTGACCTGTGAGAGTCTGGAAGCAGTGGAGTTTAAAGACGTCCGTTTCTAGCATCTCAATCCCTGAACTGCCAACGTCAGGAGACAGCTGCGAACCTATAGCAAACAACCTGGGAAAAAAACACAGAGTTTAGTAAGCAGAATCTGAATCTGAGATTCCAATGTGACTGATCCACATAAGGCTAATGCTTCACAATCCATGGTCGGCATTTACTGTGAAACCAGAAGTAGTTATAAACATGGTGCCAAGCACAGGTGGAGTTACAGAAGCATATAATTACACTGAGAGATGCCTTTTTCCATAATTTACATTTGCACAAGCCTAAAAAGTAAAATGTGAGAGGCCCCCCACCCTCTCTACATAGGAAAAAAGACACCCAAACTCAAAGAGTCTACTTTTAGTCATTTTGCATCCCTTTGCAGTCATTTTGCATCTATTTTTAGTCGTTTTGTCTCCTTGTAATCTTTTGTATCTATTTTTTTAAATTAATTTTACATTTCTTTGTGGTTGTTTTGTGTCTCTGTAGTTATTTTGCATCTATTTTAGTCATACAATTCTTTGTGGTTGTTTTGTGGATCTTAGTAGTTATTTTGGGTCATTTGTAGTTGGTATGTGTATGTTTTTTGGTCATTTTGTGTCTCTTTGTTGTGGTTTTGCATCTCTGTAGTAATTTTGTGTCTCTTTGTAGTCATTTTGTGTACGCTTATGGTCATTTAGCATCTCTGTGATTGTTTTGTGTTTTGTTTTGATCAACCCCTGCCTCCTCAGTAATCCGTCCATTACAGCCTCTTGTTAATGTACACAGAGAGGAATGAGCACTGGTATAGGATTAGTACTCAGTATTGGCAGATACTCTGAGTTTGGGTATCAGAATCTGAATCAGTGTAGAAAAAGATGGATCGGTCGTGTCTGTAGTTAGAAACACATCAGAGCTCTCTGTGAAACATGATATGACATACGAGTGAAACATGGATGCCAGCATCAGCTTCTCATTGGAGCTCAGGCGTGCCCGGCCAAAGCGAATAGACACTGGATAATTTGAGGGATCCTTTAAATATTCAAGGATGTCCTTTCCTTCTGCTGTGTTCTTGCCAAGCACATCAACTCCATTAATGGACAGCACTGCATGGCCCACTGGAGAATGATAACAGAAAACACAGTTTAAAGTCAGACTTTTGAAAAATGTCACATATGTAAAGTTACAATAAGGCCATCCAATGCAAAATGAATAATGCACACAGACTGCAGAGTAAGAACATTTTAACTAGTCCATAGGAAACTATCCAAATAAGTGCAATCTAGTTAAGCTCTTTGCATGGATGATTGGTCCATTTATTAGTACATTTACTTGATTTGTTTAGGTCTTATGTCTTTCTTGAGTAGACGTCCCCAGCTAGCTAGGTTAGCTAGTAACATGAGCTAACGATATGCTCCAAAACATTACCTCTGATTCCGTCCCGCTGTCCAAACGATACGACGACCTTTTCATCGTGATGCTTCAGCACTAAATCTAAAGGATAGCTAAATGTTTTCTCGGCCTCCGCTCTCGGGACATAATTGTCATATTGGTAAATTAAACCCCCAGCCTTGTTCACCACATACACACTGAAGATCACCATCTTTGCGACGTCCTGCTCAGCTGACAAAACTGTCACGTGACCGTAAAGTGTCAAAAACAAAAGACAGCAGAAAATCTAAATGAGCTAGTTTGGGGGATTTTTTAAAATCTTCGTATTAATCTCTAACATGCCGGTATACCTACTGTGCAGCAATTTGGTGAGTCAATAACAAGTAAAACGATAAACCACCAAAGAACTCAATTTCCCATAACCCCCTACTCCAGTTCCGCATATACGGGTTGTCTAAGGGGCTCGTGCACGGGTGAACTTCCTTTCGCTCCGACATCTTGACGAGGAAACATGGTGAGGACATTTATTACACGTTTTGTCGAAAGAAATTAAACATTTTCCATGTTTCTGTTGCTTATGTCGAGTTCTAATCATTCGGATTATCTGGCGACAGCAATGTGCTTTCCTACGCTGTGACATGACTGTGTGGATGAAGCATTAAGTTGTTACATTTTACTCATTTAGCGGATGGCTAGTTAGCTAGCTAGCTTGCTAATTCCACCATGCTTTCATTGCTACACTGGTCACAGAAAATGATCCGCACAACGTTGTCACTCAAAATTTCACTGTAATTGTAACTATATAAATGTACTGTTGACACTATAACTGAAACTATTGCAATATCCGCTATATTGTAACAATGACAATAACTAATGCTAATCGTGAGGATGCAGACTAGGCCATTCTATGCCGGTCAGCAGTTAATCTCGGGCTGCTTGCTCTGTCCATCAGCCGGGTATTTTTTCTCTCCCATTACTTTACTGCAAAAGCATCATTATACTAAAATACACATGCGCTGACAAGTCTCACGTGTAGCCGCAGTCTGAGCGTGAGACAGTGTGAAGGATCATAACTTGTTGTCATCTGTTTTCAGCCTCCCAAGCAGGATAAGAAGAAGGACTCTGGGAAGTCCAAGAAGGACAAGGACCCAGTCAACAAGTCCGGAGGCAAAGCCAAGAAGAAGGTATGCACTATGCAGTGGTTAATCATCCAGAATTAGCCCATCACATGTGTGGTTGCTTAATAATGTATTGATCAGATGCACTATATAGCATTCCTAATAATAGAAACCATATTTCTGTGTGATTCTGAGCAGAAGTGGTCCAAGGGAAAAGTGAGGGATAAGCTCAACAACCTGGTCCTTTTCGACAAGGCAACCTACGAAAAGTTGTACAAAGAAGTCCCCAACTACAAGCTCATCACCCCCGCTGTTGTGTCTGAGAGGCTGAAGATCCGTGGCTCCCTGGCCAGGAACGCCCTCCAGGAGCTGCTTGCCAAAGGTGAATTTGTCTGTCCCCAATGTGCACACTCGGATCAGACAAAACACCTGCATGTAAATTAAATATACATGTTTGGATTTAACACATTAGGAGATAGTTTTGATAGGCTGTATTAGTAGGACTTGCCTCATGGCAGAGTGGGAGTGGTCAAGGTGTGGTTTGCACCCTACTACACATTTTCTGGTTGTGTGTATATACTCAATTTTAGTTTAGGTAAAAGTTAGATGACTGTTTAACTTTTCAGCATAGTTATGAAAAAAAAAAACCCTGAAAGATCCTTACTATCTGTTGAGTGATATGGTATGTAGGGCGGGACCCGAATATTCAACTATTTGGATATTTGTTTGTTGGGTAGGAATTAGTTTTTAAAAATTTTGGGATTTGGCTCTTTGTTTTTGGTGTGGGTGGGTGGGTTTCAATACTGTAGAATAATTTAATCTTTAAAAATGATTGCTTTTGATTAAACTGAAAGACGTGTTGCAGCGCAGTGTGAGAGTCAATCCACATTTTACAGAGTGCCTGGCTTTGCACACACCCAGTGCAGAGCAGAAAGACAGCAGTGAAGACTTGGCAGTCCGCTAGCTTGTTGCTCTTGCTATCAATAATAGCTGCTCTGTTTCAACAATGTTGGGCTGAAAAAACGTGCATGCAGGCTTAAATTCACTGTCGTGTTCTGTCGGGATTAAACTAGGCAAATGAATGCAGTGTAAACACTGAAACACTGCAGCGCTATGCTCCCAACATCCAATAATGTTATTCGGGACAGTCCTAGTAATTTAAGTTCATGCAAAGTATAAATTAATTCACACACAAACATTTTAACAGAATTGAATAGCAATATTTAAGCACTTTTGCTGCTCAAGTCTCAGATTGTGTCAGGTGAGTCCTGACAATTTGCTTGATTGTTAGTCCAGCAAAGTTTTTTTTGGGGTGTGAAAAGTGGAGTTTTATCCAAATGAGTAGAAAAAACAATCAATGTTTTTATCACCTTGAAAAAATAGATCCAGGGAAAAGTATGAGTTTAAAGTTGGAGCTTGGATAAATGTTTCCTTCAACCTCTTGAGTAAAATTATCAGCCAGAAAACATGTCATTTTCATTAGAGGCAGGGGTGGAGAGGGTTCAAACAGCAACAACATGTTTTGTCATCTACAATATTGTGATGCAACATTAAACTCATCTCATCAATATGCCTCAGTCACTGCTTGTTGGCTGTGTCTAACATTTTCTAAATGCTTACACACTTTGTATGCCAAAGTGTTTTGTGGCAGTTCCATCAGTTGTTCCCAAATGACAGTGATTTGCATGGTTGCTGTGCAGTTTTGACTATTGCTAACATCACTAAACACAGCCACAACATTGTTTGTCATTTATTTTGAAATCCGTTAGGCTCCCTCTTCAAAATATTCAAAGTGCAAATTGCTAGATGAAAGCAAGAGATACAACAGTGAATGTTATTTCAAAACATTTTAATAATGTAGTGCGTTCTTGCATCCCAAATGTCAAACACAGATATTTAATCTTCAATATGAAACCTGCCACCTGTTAGAACAGTTTGCGGTCTGTTCGAAATAAGTGACGCTTTGCAAAATGCATTGACGTAGGAACTTCCACACAGCTTAAAAGCTCTATTACTGTAAAGAGTTGTATAATTACTGGTATAATCACTGGTATTTTGTTCTTAAACTGCAGGAGTTAATTTTTCCATCATCTCTAAAGGCTGTGGTCACACAGATTTTTGAGACGCAATGGAAACATCAGTTGCGTAGCAAACATGCATATATTGCTTGTTTGCACATTGTCCTTGTATAATAAAATAAATATCCAAATAGCACAGAAGGTGGATCTGTTAAGTCTGTGTAAGTCATTTAGACACTTTAGTAACATTTGAAATGTGATGCGCACATTCACTGGTCAAGTGAGTTGCAGTGCAGGGTAACTAGCTACAATAAGTGATGATATAAAAATGCTTCATGTGTGGATAAAAATGCTGATGGAGAACATGGTCCCGTTTTGTCTTCCAGGCATGATCAAACTGGTGTCCAAACACAGAGCACAGCTGATTTACACACGTAACACCAAGGGTGGAGATGAGGAGGCAGCAGCAGAGAAATCATAATCAGGTACAACAAACTGTAAACCTGCATGAGGTTTTGTTATATATTTTATAGCTGCATCCACTGACCTGCAGCCTTTTTTTGTCTTGCAGGTCCTCCTGTGTTTCCTCTGATGAGCCGTTTGTAATAAAAGGTGAATAAAAACTGTAAAGACAAAATCACAGCTGTGTATTTGTTTACTGTTACCTCACAAGTTACTCAATTGTGTGGGTAGACTGTCATGTTTAAAGTTACAACCAAGAAAATGACCCAGCTCTGGACCAAAATATTAACAAAACACTTGTAATGTTAAGAAAATTATAAGTAAAGCATCAGACCATATGCTAGAAGTGGCTAAGAGTGTTATAAAGTTCATGGCACAATTTTATACTAGTTCCTTCTCACAGTCTGAACTGATCTTTCTGTGTAAAGTTATGCACATGCTCTCCATATTCACTAGGGCTGTCCCAAATATAATTTTTGGGGGCTTCGAAGCTTAAGTGAAAAGTAATCTAATATATTCTAAGCTTCAGCGGGCACTTTCATAAGGATGTAGCAGAGCCTAAATCTCTTTGGAACTTATGAATGATTCTGTCAAAATCAGTAGGGGGAGGTGCATAGAAGCAGCTGCTCGCTCTTTCTCGTTGACTGTCCCTTCACTTCCCTTCATAAGAGTCGAAAGTTCTATTTACAACCACGAAAAAAAGCAGGCTAAGAAACCGAACTGACATTTTCTGTCTGCTTGTCTATCAATCGCCGCTCTGTTTCAGTAACCGGGACAACACCGCACATGCACATAAACAAATGGTGCTATTCACCTGAGAATATTTAATAATTAATGTTGATGAATAATGTTGGATTATTATTCCTTATTTCATGGGCTATTAGGGGTTTTGGGGGTAATGCATATGCAATTTAAAAAATAAATAAATAAATAAAAAACTTTAAAAAACGAAGCATTCGAATACTGATTTTGACGTTTACCATTCGGGTCAGGCCTAATATTGACATGGATTTCCTGTGGCTACTCCCACCTTAAAAGCTGTATATCTGGTATAAATGTGGTAATGCATGCTTTTGCACCGGACCAAGGTACTGGTCTTAGAACTGAAGCTGGTCCAGGAGTTGACAAATGTCCCAATGGGCAATCGTCTTTTTTGTGTACCGAGGCGTCACTTGGATCTGACAGTGACTGAACATAAAGCAGCAGCTCCTGATGTGTGTGTGTGTAGGCAGCTGTCTAAAACAAAGACAATAGGTTCCTCTAAAGATAAAAGCACATTGCTTCATTAATGCACAAAAGTTAAAAGGGCTTCATTATTGTGGCTAAATAATATGCATCGCTCTTGTTTTTAATCATCTAGCTATGATAAAGGCTTTTAAACCTGTGGGGATCTATCCCCTTTCTCATGGACACTGAAAATATATTTTTTAACTAATAGGTTTGGGGTAAAATGCAAGGACTTTGACATTGTGTGAGTTCCTTCAAAGCTTTCCAGGCATTCTGCTCAAAACTGCACACTGGGGAAGCGTGTTGTTCAGTCATTCACACCTCATTTAGCACAAGTGTTGCGTTCAGTTGCTATCAGCGTCCTTGGTAATGAAAGTCCTCAGTTCTGCTGCATGTACACTGTGTGCCTAGTGTTGTCAGCCAATAAATTCAAAGGGACATCTTGACTCAACTGATCTTGTTTTCAGTGTAAGATGGATCATTTCTAGCTTGGTGCCAGAGATTTATCATTTATGTCTTCCATTTGTCTGTTAAAAGCCACAGGCAGTGAAAGGTTATGAGATATTGATAAGAAATGGCATGAAATGAAGCTATCCCCGCTGTCGGATGAGATGTTTGCTCAGGGCATGAAAGATCTGTGATGGATGCTGTCAGACGCCCCTTTGTCACTGCTCAGCGCTACCCCGAGCAGCAACAGCAAAACAAACTGCAGGACGCTGCACGCCACTGACAGATGCATCTATGTGCCCGTGAGAACACTGCCTGTTTTTCAATGGAGGGGACTTCTCACGATATACCTCACTCGTGGCTTTTTAGCAAACCAATTGTCCAACATAACTACATTCTTTATAAGTCTATTTTTTGTGGCTTTGTTGTGTCTTCTGCATGGAGGTGTGTGTGTCATTGAAGCAAACTAACCTGTTAGTGGTGTTTGATTTATTAGACAATAACAAATTGTCCTTGCACGTAAAGATTTTTGTTAAATCAATTCTCATTCGTATAATGGAACAGACAACAAATGGCCTACTGCTGTCTTTGTCTCTTTACTGACTGTATGCACAAACCCATCTTAACACAGAACTCAGGTTCCGATAATTTTGGATAGTTCAATCAGTGTTTGTAATCATGTTTGACTTTCCTCAATATAATGAAGTAATTGGCTAGTAAGTTCCCTGCTGCGTCACTGAAAATGGAGTGCCAGCTCTGTGATTTTTATTCCTATATTTATTTGTTTATAAATACATCACATTTTTATGAGTACTGCATATACCCACACTGATGTTTTCAGTTATTGTGGCTGATTAGTCCTCTGCAAAGGTTGAAGATGGGTGGAGCTGTACTGGGAATTTTGTGAGGTCACCAGACCTCGTGTACAATGACATTAGCCTTCAATTTTATAAAATTGTCTCAGACTGTGTTTGAAATCTCATACTAACACACTGCATCCTACATACTCGTATCTGTATGTACTACATATTGCCCACTACTTTAACAATTAAGTATGTCATTACCGTAATTTTCACTTTCATGAGTAAGTATGAGTTGGAGTAGAGTATGATGGGCATGAAAAGTTATAACTTTTCCATATGTATGGGTGTATGTATGTATTTATGTATATGTATGCGTACACGTGTGTGTGTATATGGGTATGATGTCTATGAAAATATAGGAATGTGTATGTACACCTATGTGCATGTTTCCATATACGTGTGTGTGTGTGTGTGTGTGTATATATATATATCCTTTATCCTTCCTGTTTTGTTTGAAGGGTGACAAAAAAGAAAGAAAAAAATGGAACATGGATCATTGTGACCCATAGTATCTGCATGTTTCACAATAAAATATATATATATTAAAAATTGTATGGCTCTTTAATAGTTGCCTCATTGAAAATCTCATCGGGCCACTTTAACATACATTTGAGAAGTCCATCAGTTAAGCAAGAGTACTCACAAACTATGTACTTGTAAATGTTTTTAAGGAGCCCCTCTTGTGAAAATCTAGTTTTTAACCATGGTGTTTGTTTTTAATTTGCTACAAGACATCATGAGTGAAATGAGCAGTCAACACCACGGCTGAGAATTTCTGCCAACCATAGAAATTTAATTTAATTTCTATGGTGCCAACAGTCTCAAAATTCTGGATTCAGAAAGCCAGGTTTTATGACATCATATGTACCAATGAACCAATCAAGCCCCAGCCACAAGTGACTAGCGTAACTATGGCAGCGGGGCTTGAGGCCAGATCCAGAGTTTCTTAATGAGGGAGAAGAGCCATGTTAAACAATATTTTCATTATTGCAGAGTATTTTTACATATTTTAAAACATGGAGGAGGAGCACTTTAAATATTTTTACCCTATTCACGTGTAGTGTAAATGTACGCCTGGCTATGGAATTTTACAATATATTTTCTCAAAATACGCTTTTTTCTCAGACTCTGAGCCAGGAATCTCTGTGTCAGTAGCTCTTACATACAATCTTTTTTTATGGCTGTTGACAGTATTCTCTGATTTATGGAGTGATGAAAAGAGATATCCAAAATCCCCTCTGTAAAAATATTTGACTCTCATATGTCAATAAAAATGAAACAATAATTTTGAATGTGTCTTCATCCAATGTTCAGATATCTGAAGAGTAGTTAGCTTCCAACCCCTGACAGGTTTTTTTGTACTTTTTTTGTGGGAAAACCATGTTAAACAAAATATTGATCACAGCAGAGTACTTTTACATACTTTAAAATGTGTTTTTTTTTTTGTTATTTTACACATGGCGTTAAATGACAAAATGATGGAGAGTGAGGAGTATGGTATGTGACGCCCCTCCCACTGTCTTGGAGGTCTGTCCCGGCCAACCAATCAGCTGACACATGGGGATCGTCAGCTGTTTCAGCCAGCGCACCTGAAACCTGACGTCGTTAGATGGTTGTTTCTCGCGTGATCTCGTAATATTGCGAGAATCTAGCTGCCATGCTGCTCACCTGGGCCTTTGAGCTGCTCCATGTGCTCCTTACTACAGCTAACATCCGCCCGCATCGCCGTAGTTTGGTATTTCACATTCAACACCTCCACAGCACGACATATCTATACACTGCTTTCATTTCTGAGCTAAAATGGTTGATTTGTATGTTGGTGGCCAATGTAGTTTGTGCATGCCAGTCATCTGTGTGTGTGTTTGTGTGTGTACGCGCGCATTGGGATGACTTGTTTGGCTAGAGGAACCCGTGGGTATGCTACTATGGTTAGCATTTTGCTAATTCCAGCGTTGTCTTTATTTGGTTGTTTGCAATTTGTGCAGACAGCATTGCCAGTTTGCTTTGCCGTGTGTTGTCAGGCTCTTGATGAGTTTCAGTGTCATTTTGAGAGCAATGTTTGGCCATGTCATTTCTGACTCAATGTTTTCTATTCCTCACTGTCCCGTGTTCCTGCAAAAACATCTGCAATTTAAGGTGGGTACTTTAATATAATATGGTTGTTCATTTAGAAAATGCCATGTAGTTTATCCACTAGTTCAGCCATGATTCTGTCAGTTCACCTTTGTTGTCATTTGTTTTGCTATATCTGATTCTCGTCCTTGGGTTGCTCCTGTGGCCTGCTGGGTGGGGGTCAGCTCCAGTAAGATGGACGCTGGTGGTTGGAGGTATGTGGTTACTAAACTTCTGTCAGTCATTCTAGTGTGATGGGATCATTTGTACAACAATTGTAAGCTATAGCCTATGTTTAAATTGAGAGAATGTGAGACACTCATGACTATATTGTTGTATTGTCAGGATTGGATTAGACTTTGTTTTTGTTTTTTTTAAGGGGGGGGGCGTTATATTTACTTAGTTTTGTGTTTCAGATGGCAAGGTGACCCCCCCCCCAGCACACATAACACACACCCATGCACTCCTTGTATTACTGACCTGCACTCCATTGTTTGTTTGGTGTTAACTTTAGTTTAATTAGGGTTGGGAACCGAAAGCCGAG
Organism: Heterobranchus longifilis; assembly: GCA_028570985.1. Classification (NCBI taxonomy): domain Eukaryota; kingdom Metazoa; phylum Chordata; class Actinopteri; order Siluriformes; family Clariidae; genus Heterobranchus; species Heterobranchus longifilis. Next base: position 49,549 of record JAOVVB010216514.1, read on the forward strand.
AACCGATTAGAACCGATAGCAAATTGCCAAGAACCAGGTACCCGTTAAAAAAAAAGAGAACTGATTAGAACCAAATCCAACTAACTTTAAATTGACTTCTATCTATCTTATTTTTTGTTATAAACCATTCCCCTATGGCTCCTCTACACACACACCTACACAGACACACCTACACACACACACACACACACTTTCCAACAGACTGCCCTGCATCTCGGTTAATACACGCATCCCATATCCTAAGACGTAACATTTGTTTTGTTTTGTTTGTATTGTGTTACCCCATCGTGTTACCATGTCATGTCACCCAATATATATTCTGTCCTGTTTGATCTAGTCTCACCTGTCAACTGTCATATCTTGCTTCACTAATAAAAAATAAATAAATAAATAACTTTAAATGGACTTATTTTAATATTTTTGTTTTCTAGACATTTGACCTCTTGGTTTACCTTATTGGAATCAAAACTGGGAATCGATAAGCAGAATCGGGATCTGAATCGGAATCGATAAAATTCAAACGATACCCAGCCCTAAGTTTAATAAGTTTGTTCCTAGTAGATCTCTTGTGTGGACTCCCTCTGTGTTGCATTCCCTGAGTCAGTTTGTGACACTTGAGCATGAATCATCTATATTTAAGTAAAATTGAAGGATGACCTTAAAACACATATAGAAAGTCCTGAAAATGAGCTGTATTTTGTGATTGAAATAATTCAAAACCATGACTTGGAACAATTTCCATTTTAACAACTGCAACCTTCACACCCCCCCCCCCCCCCACCCCCCTCAGTCTATTAATACACTGTGGGGTTTTTTTTCCTGCCTGTCTCCTCCGCCACTCTGACTTCCTAACTGCCCTCTTCAAGGTCCGCCCATCCTGCTGCCTGCTGTCACCCGGCGGAGCTATCTGAAAGACCGGCTTAACTTTATGTTGAGAGCCATGACTGAAGTCTCAAATTAGACCGGACTGCACCGAGCCTTGGGTTGGGCAGTGAAAGTGAGTCACTCACTGGTATGCATGACAAACAACTGCCTCTGGTCATTATGGATGGTTTCTGTGTGTGTGTGTGTGTGTGTGTGTGTGCATGTGTGTGTTTGAACCTCTCCACTGATGGTTAATTCTCCTCCCCCTCCTCCCCTCTCTGTGTCTGTCTCTCTCTCTCTTACACGCTGATGATATTCAAATATCTGTCTCCTTCTGCCTTTTCAGCCTTCCTGCAGAGTGGCTATGCAGGGGGAGTGGGAGCGCCGTCTCGTGGTGATTAGCCGGGGCACTTCCAGAGCTGGATTTATGGCACGCAGCTGTTGAGTGGCTGACAGACGTGTGAGGGACTCGAGCACTTCTGCTTCTCAAGCTGCTCGTACCAGCTCCGGCTCTGCTTACTGTTCTGTAGGAAAGAGGACTGCTGCGCCTGAACACACAACGGTGAGTACTCCCACTGACTTTTCTTTCACAAATACTCTGATGGCATTTTGTTTCTTTAATAACTTCCTCCTAAGATACTGTTCTATAATGACAACCTTTGACCTACTGCACAATTTCTTTACATGTTTTTCTTTCTTTTTTGTGTCTCACGTTGTGCTGTGATGACTTTGTAGTCCTCACAGTTTGGGTTTGGGGAAAGAGTGTTTTAGGTTGCCAGCTGTCGGTCGTTTTACCATACATGGCCAGCAATATTAGAATACAAAAATAAAAAAGAGCACCTCACTTTTGATTTGTGTGTTATGAGCTGTTCAGTGACTTATCATTTTCCTTTAGTTTTACATGAAGTGTGTGTGTGTGTGTGTGTGTGTGTGTCTCCTGTGCTGCCTTTTTAAATTTAGTTCACAATGCTGTGTCCTATTTTTAGAAGTTAAGGCATCACAGCAGAGTGGAGACATGACGCCGGCTATTCACTACTAGACGCACAGACAGAAACTTCAGCCCTGCGCTCAGCTTTCGATCACTCCACACGCCTGAGTATTCTTCTGTGAATGTCCTCCCAGCTATAGCTACATTTTGAGCTTTTCCTAACTCACTGAAACTTTTGGCATTCGGTCAGGTCAAGCCTCGACTCAGAGGGAAGCCTGGATTCTCAATTATAGCCAGACCCTGTGGATTTTAGGCAAGCAGCCTGGCCCTTGCTCTCATCCAGAGGTCAGAGACTGAGAGACAGAGCCTGGCAAGGAGCATCACTTGTTTAAGGTTAATTGAGAGCGTGCCCCGAGGATAAATTGCCCAGCTAACGGTGCTGACCAAGTGCTGCTCATCTTTGGGAGCAAGGGACTCTGTTAGAGATCTACAGTGCCTTTTGAAAGTTGAATTTAGTTGTCTCTTGTGGTATAGGATCCATATTTGTTTTAAAGTTTTGGATTGAGAATCTCATTTAAAGGTCTCATATTGTAAAAGTGAGATGTCCATGTCTTTTTTTTAAATTATAAAGCATGTCTAGGTGCTATATAAATACAGTGAAAGTATCAAAACTCTCAATCCATGGAGTAATGTACACAGCCCGTATTCAGAAACTGGAACGATAAAAGAGCAGTCAGAACCTCTGAAGTTGTGATGTCACAACTATACTATGTATAGGTAGGAAGTGTCGCTATAGTGCCGTTACAGTCATTTCCCGGCTACAATGACGGTGCAGAGTGCAGGTGTGAAAGACTCAGACAGATCAGAGCAGACTGGGCTTTTTCGAGAGGGGGTCTGAAGCTGGAAATATACTTGCTGTTTGACCATCTCTTTGCGTAGACACTGCGTTAATTTCGGAGTACGTACGCAATGAATGGACAGAACAGACGCAGAATACGCGAGGGAGCGTCATGCATTCATGTATTAAAAAAACAAAGCAAGTATATCTCCGGCTTTAAGGAGACGGGCCCTAAAATGGGGCATTTCAGATAGAGGGTAAATACAGGTATATTCAGATACAGTATGAAAAATCATTTGTTTGTGTTTTTTAAACATTAAAGCATTTAAACAGAAAAAAGCCCAAATAATAGTATGATTCAGAAAATTAGCATTTGGCCCCTTTTAAAACAACCAGTTGGCTTAAAAAGGCATGGACCTGATAAAAACTATTTTCTCTCGAAGGTCAGACTGTATTTCTGATCTCAGTCCTCTTAATTTGAGCATTCCTGGCACTTGAGCAGCGCGACTGTTCGGGGAGTGTTTATTTGGGTTGCTATGGAAGGAGCAGTCTGTGGCTGAAGCGCCGGTGGTGGTAACACTGAAACTGGAGGAGCTGGAAGACGCCTTTTAAAAGATCCAGCCTCAAAGCTTCCTCCTCCTCCCACTGCAGCTGAAGTACAGCGGTTCTTAATGCCTTCATTTAAAGTAATCAGACCAGGTTAGATCAAATTCATTAACATCATAATGAACAAATGCAGAGCTCTTTACCCTCACCGCTCATTTGCCTCAAAGTGCAGAGTGTGCTGATCGTGTTAACACGCAAATGATCTGTAGTTGTTAATAGATGTAGTGCGAGGATATTGGAATCGGTCAGTTTAACACACTGATTAATCTTAGTCCTCTTTTGAGCCTCAACGGAGAACTACCTGGAAAAAAACATCAAAAAAGAGAATCCAACTCATGTTCATGAAAGCTGGACTGTGCCATGCTGTCGCATCAACCCAATCTGCAGAATAAATGTTGCCATGGACCACGGATACATTACATTTGTACGTTTCATAAACCATAATTCAGCTCACATACATGTGATCTGAGCTACGTCATTTTTATAAATGTTTATATATGGATGAAACGTACAAATGTTACATAACGTGGTTTGCAGAAACATGCAATATTTGCCAATATTTTATTCTGGCGACTGGCCTGTGTAGCATACACCCTCACTATAAGTTTCTGTTTCTCTGCTGCATTGAGACTCAATTTGTTATCATGACTCATTCTCACAAGTATGATTAATAAATATAAATGAGGTGAGATGCAGGGAAAAATGAGCATTTCCCATGACTTACTACTTATCAACCTTCGATCCCTTATCGCCTGTGGAAATGGACACAGTCATTTTTTTCTCCTCCTTTTTTTTCAGGTGAGATTCATTTGTTTGGTTGTGAAATGAGGGCTATTCATCACAGCTGGTGCTTGCAGGCCATGTGACGGGTCCTGTGGAGACACAGGTTCGGTCATAGAAATACTCTCATCCTTTTTATTCCAACACGCCTCCTCCCTGTGTTTACTGCAAACAGCAAGAAACGAGCTGTGGAGACTATACAGGCCTTTATTATCGGCTCTTGAAACGTCCCCTGGACCTCCGTGAGCTCAGACCCCAGCAGCGAGCGAGCGCGTTTGCTTTTATTCATCAGCCCTTGCTGTGAGGGCAGAATATTCACTTCATTATTTACAGAAACGCACCCTATTTGAGTTAGTTGTATGCAGAGTCTGTCTGCTCTTTCTGCTTGCATCATATGGGAGTCACAGCGTGGTGATGTGTCCGGCTGAACATCTGTTAATGTGAAAGAATTACTTTTTGGTTTGAAAAGTGGCTCTTTAACGTGATGGAAAACCCCAAAATAAGACACCACATCTGTCCCGTATGTAAATCAGTCACTGCTGAGACAACCGAGATATATCTTTGTTCAGATAAGTTTTCCTATGAAGTTTAGATGTGGTGGCTCTAAAGTATTTATGAAGATTTGGAGCAGTTTTGTTGCTTGAAGAAAGCTGCAGTCTGTCTTTGTTTCTGGGTGTTTTATTGACTCGTAATAATCTACAACCCACAGCATTTTCTTCAGGCCTTGTCCTCGGTGATAGCAGCCTTCTCTGCAACTTGTCTGGTTATTAATGCAGATTATTCAATGGAGAGTGACACCGCTCCTCTCTGCAGCCCTGTGACGCTGTGCGGTCCTTGGCCCCGCTGTGCTCAAACACACGCTTCCCGTGTTGTTGTGAAACCTGTCCCTGAGGTTCCCTGTTGTCACATTGTCAGATGGTCCAAATGTGCTGACTGGGGGGCTCGCTCGCAGGTCCTGCATTTGGAGCTCCGCTTGCCCTCACATGAGCTGCATACAGAACATAACTTGCAATACTTGCTGGGGTTTTGAAATATGCTGACAGTCATCTCCTTGGTTTTTGTCACTGATAGCCTGCTGCTGTGTAGCCAGAAAGTACCGCCTCTGCTCTGTAATAAGTGGCATTTTCCTTTTGGCTTTTTGAAAAAGCTGCTGGAAATTCCGTCAAGTTTTCCGTTGGCGCAATGAGCCGGATATCCACTGGGTCTGTGCACGAGCTCTGGGCTCATGAATGATATACTGTGCAGTGTGTGAGCAAGGCATTGTATAGAGGTGCAATCACGCATGTATGCAACTAAATGTAAAGGTTTGAATGAACATAGTGCATTCAGATTTTACAGGATGTGTGAAAGCTGCTTGTCAGAGATGGAAATCAACCTCACGATGTAATTCAGAGAGCAGAAATCCACCTCAGACCCACAGGAAAGATCTGCTGCTCACCATCTTTTATGTTGTAATATTGTAGTGATTCCAGATATTGATACCTCATGTCTGAAGTCCTTCTTAAAACTTGCATTCCTGGTAATAATATAGATGCCGTATTTCCTCAAATCGTGGCCGGGAGTCAAATAGAAGCCGGGGCCGGGGAAAAACACGGGTGGATAAACTCGCTGTGGCGGTCATATTTGCATGCCAACTAAGCCTAATGTATATTTCCATCACTTTTAATTTAATAAATTCAACAATTATTGTGCTATTTTCAGCACCTTGTTTTTCTGGATTACCAGTACCCCACCAGTAAAATGTTGTTATTCAAACAAATGGAGAGAATTAAAAATAAAGGCCTGGTACACTCTGCAGTTGAGGTAAATAAAGGAATGAATTACCACTTGTTGTGGGCTGTCAGTATGATCACCATCGTAGCTTCCAGGAAAAACATTTAATGCATTATTGAAAAAGCATTCGCTAAAACATTTCAGTGGTCACTCTTTGAGGAAATACTGTAGCTACACATTTATGAAATGCTGTTATGGAAACAAACATAAGTAGGGTAAATCATCTCTTGAATTGGCAACTAGTGTGCAGGAAATAAAAGTGCAGTAAGTATGAGTATGTTACTAGTCATTATGACTGCAGACTTTCCAATCATACTTGAAGCTGCTATAATCAATATTTCTATATTAAAGAGTGACAAACGCAGAAAATGAAAACCCATCGCTGCAGTTCCCCTCAGCTCCATGGAGGGAGATTTATAGCAACTTTCCAGCTAATATTTTTGGTTTTCCTTCCTGTAATGTTACTATTTTTGTAGAATCTCACCGCCCTCTAGCTGATGGAGACTTTAGCAGCATAAGAGAGATATTTCCCTCAGTTTGTTTCCGTTGCCACAAGTGGCCAAACATGATTATTGCAGATTTAGATATACTGTTGGTTTTGTCAAAATAATACTCTGTATTACTATATATGATTTATTTATAATGATAATGATTTTTATTTTTTACTATCCTCATCGTCATTATTATTATCATTGTTATCATCAGCATTTATTTATTATTATTATTGTTTTTTTTTTGTTTTTTTTTTCTCTCTCTATTATATATATATATATTTTTTCCCCTCCTCCCCTCCCTCCCAAAAGAAGAAAAAAGTTGTTATTTTGTTTTGTTGTTGTTGTTGTTGTTGTTGTTGTCTGTAAACACCCATTGTACAGTATGTCATTGTGTTGTTTGTCCTGTATTGTTAAGTATTGTTAATAAAGCACAAAAAAACAAAAAAAAACAAAACAATCACAATCATCTCGGGTGGCGCTACGCTCCCGGCTGCAGCGAATGAACTTTGAGAACCACACTAAGTGGAGGAGGGACTTCCTCCGGCTGGGGTTTCCTCCCAGCAGATGTATAAGTCTTTATACCAACACTGCTTACGTAGCAACCCAGACTGACCTGCTGGAAGTTAATGGAAGGAAGTAGAGACTGTTGGAGATCTTCCTTCATTTAGCTTGTTGCCCAATTTTGTACCACTTTAAAAAAAAAAGAAAAAAGATGCAAGCCAGAGCAATAATCCCTCAAGAGATTTTTTAGCAGCTTTATTTCTAACTTTCCAAATGTATTCCTGCATTGCATAACAGAACAAATGACACTGCTTTAGGTGCAATCACCTTCTCGTTACACAAAACAAGTCTTGCCTCATTCCGCAGTCGCTAATAACCAACCTGACCCAGTTTCATTGAACCCCACAACTCCTCCTGACTATCTGTGTGAAACTGGCAATTAAATACATATTTAAGCAAAGTGTCGCCACCGTCCCCAGGGTAATATACTTGATTTAAGACTTCATGCGTGTATCGGAGAAGAGGCCCTGAGTGTAATTAGATCTGATGTACGACTTCGAGATAAGACGTGGCGGCCCCCCCCCGACTTCTGAAGATGTTTACTTTCTTTAAGTTTGGACGCAGTCTTTTAGACGCCACCCTTGATCTCCGAGGGAACGTTGCTGTCACTGAGTTCTCACTGGCCGGATAAATAATCAGTGTATAAATAACTATATGAAGAGTTGCAGAAAAATCTATGCATCCATTTTGGGAAAAATATGCAATGATTCCATAGATGATGCAAACTTTGGAGACGTCATTTGGTCTGATGATAACTCACTTAACACAGCGTGTAAACTACAGCGTTGAGTTATGAGTTATCTGACTGTTTTTCAAACTGCTATTTCCATGAAAGTTCACTTAAAAGTTAACTTTTGAATCTGCTATCAGTGGTGGACAGTAACAAGTACTTAAGTTTTTGAGTATCTGTACTTTACTTGAGTATTATGTTTTTTGGAAATGTATTGCTTTGACTCCACTACATTTGAAAGACAAATATTGTACTTTTGATTCTACTACATTTCTATGAAGGCTCTTGTTACATTTGCTTTGAAGTTAATTTTATTTTCTTTCCTAAAATGCAAAAGATAAAAAGTGTTGCTGCAGGTGTGCTTTGTTTGTCCAAGTGTGTCCAAGTACCTGTACTTCGCACATGCGCTACTCAGATTACACAAAGACTCAGATCATCAGGCAGAGTTAATAATGACTACGGCAGCAGATACAGAAGATTCCCCACCAGAGCGTCACGGCCAAACCTCAAGTCCATGTTTGAGGTTTTTGAGATGAAGAATGTATCGTTTTAAATGTTTGCTGGGTTTACCGCACACAAACTTCATCACGGCCGACACAAATGTGACGTCCAACCTGAGAAAGCATGTCGAGGGATGTAAACATTTGTTTAATTCTAGATGAACATTTTAAACAAAGTTGTCTGTGCTTGTAGGAGTTGCAGTTTTTATGCTATGGCTGGTCAAATTACTTTTTATGGATTTGCGTGCCAAGTTGTTGTACACTGTTTTTACTCAGTGTTTTCACTAGCTGTGGATTCATGTCGGACCCGATCCCATCAACACAAAAATAAAAAATAAAAATCAATTTAATTGCATTTCTATAGGCATTTCTATAGACTTTGCAGCATATTCAACAAGCTTTTTATTCTACAAGTTCTAGAAGCAAGTCAGTAATTCATTGTTTCGGAGTCATTAGTTTCTGTAAATGTATTGTGGCAATATACAACAAGATTAGACTTCGAAAAAAAGTACTTTGAATACTTAAGTATTTTGAAAAGCAAATACTCCAGCACTTTAACTCAAGTAATAATTTGACTCAGCAACTTCCACTTGTCTTGTAGTAATCTTTGACCATCTTGGAGTATCTATACTTTGACTCAAGTAATGGAGTTGTGTACTTTGTCCACCACTGG
>JAOVVB010216515.1:0-24473 GCA_028570985.1 Heterobranchus longifilis
GCGTCCGATGGCCGATTTATAGTGCCGATTTAGTTTTTTGGGTTGTTTTTTTTTTTTTTGCATCTGATAAAATAGCCTACAACAATTTAAAATTGCTGAATTTAAATGAACATATATTTAACACTTATTCAGCAGATTGCAGCATCTCTTTGTTTCGGAAATATATAAACTTGTTCGTGCACAGGACCACCAACACCATCATCTCTTTGTTTTCACTCTGCACCAAGTACAATAACGTGGGACAGAATGATGCTCTTTCTGGTGTCTCTTGAACCTTTTCAAGCCAATCCCCTCTGCTGGATGATTGATTAACTACATTCACATGAAGGGACATGCAGCAGGTTTTACAGCTGCCACCCAGCACGGCACCTTTCAAATCAAATCCCTCACTCGTTGTTTGCCGTACCTGCCCTTGCCCGGCTCTGAGCACACAGACAAATGTTCAACGCAGAGTGTGTACGTTTTAGCCAAACTTCCCCTCCCTTTTCTTGAGATAAGAAGATCAGGATGTAATTCAACACTGCCCCTTAAGAGACTGCCTTCCCCTTCAGGAACACTTCCTTTTAATGTTTAACCAAAGTCTTTGTTCTTGGAAATCAAACTATTCGGTTCTTAAAGGAATACTTCACCCTCAAAATGATCATTTGTATATCAATTACTTACCCTGTGTTAAGTTGAATTTGTGCAGAAAAACTTTCTCCACGGTGAACGGAGAATCCAAAAACGGAGAAAAATCCTTGATGAATTGAAGTAACGGGGAGCCACATTTAATAGCAGCGAAATGATGTCAAAACATCCGTTTACAAACTCTCACACAACTCGCGCAGTATAATCCAAGTCTCATTTATCTAGTAGTAGAGCGCCTGCGCAAGCGGGAGACTGTTTATGTGGAAGTGTTTGAAATAGTAAGGTTTTAGAGAAAATGCACGAGTTTGGGAAGCACTGAGCATATGACTGGATAAACGAGAGTTGTGTGAGAGTCTGTAAACGGATGTTTTGATATAATTTTGCTGTTGTTAAACGCGCTCCATATTACTTTAATTCGTCAAGACTTTACTCCATTTTTGGATTCTTCATTCGACGTGGAGGCATGCGAGAAAAACAACATTTTCTTCAAGAATTCAAGGCAACACGGGGTGAATAACTGATGTACAAATGGTTATTTTGAGGGTGAAGTATTCCTTTAAATTTGAATTCCTTAATGTTTACTAGGGAGGTGTCCAAATTCAAATCTCCTGCCTAGAAATGCTTTTCTACAAATCATTGTGAACGGCAGCTTTCTTGACACTCGGATGTCGCCCTGCGTTGGATGCTGCGGCTTTCTGTGATTGTTTGGATACCAATCTGTGTTCCTTCCCCTCCCTGAGTGATTGTATGGGATGGAAATCTGTGGTCGTATATGTGTGCCCTGCTGATGCCCAGTTTTGAGTGTGTGTACGTGTGCATGTGCCCCTCTTATGCCCAGATGTGAAAGACACCCTTTGTGCGTCACTTGGAGATTCTGAGGGGGTCGCCTATACAAAATTCCCGCAAGCTGAAGTAATGGCACCGTCGGAAAAGCGACTATTGTAGTTCTGACAATGAAACGCCTCTCTTCAATGGCATTGCGAGAAAAATGTACCCAGTTTGTTTTCTGTCCCTCTCGCTTTCTCACTCTTGCTGTCACATTCCCAAGTCTGTGCCCATACATTCTTCCCCTCTGCCCTCTCTCTTTACTCCCAACCTCTGCTTTCTTCTCACCCAACTTTTTTTTTCTCCCGCTCACACACCCTCATCACTTTCTTTCCCCCAACCCTCTTTTTTTTTCTTTTTTTTTTGCAAAGATATTAAATCGAATTTAAGCCACGGGACCTGCCACATCACAAGTCACAAGAGACGTACGCAGATGATAATGAGTGTCTCACCTCGATTTGCTGACGTCATAATTTTTTCCAAGTCTGCTATTTTGTGTGACAATGCTGACACAGTCCGTAACATCACGGGGGTGTTAAGAGTCACTGTGCACATTTCTGATCAAATGTCTCGGGTGAAACGGAGGAAAACTCATGCCAGGAACAATGTGGAAAAAGGCAGAGAATGGCCTTGATTATTCTGTCACCATGTCGAAAAGGCCAAGGAATGTGCCAAACTGGCTACAGTAGCTTTGTTCTTGTACTCTGATTGTTGGAGCAAGGTTGAGATGGCCTTTAGCGGAGTAGAGGAGGAATTGTGTGATGATGCCAGCAGACAGACAGTCATAACCTGCTGGGAGATGGCGACGGTGTTGCACTGAAATCAGTCTGTGGACAGCAGGCTTACATACTTTATGTACACTTACTGTGCCATCCCCCCTGTTAATAAATTATTACAAGTGTTACTTCTACTTGAGTGGGTTTCACTGCATATGGCCCATGCTGCAGACAGAGTGAGTAAAAATATAATTACTGTCTTTCAAATGAACTGGGAATCCTTTTTTATAATATTCTTTTGTGTACTAAGAGAAACATTCACAGTATAATACACAAAACAACAACCCAAACCCCCCCTTCCCCAACATACAATGCATTTTAAAAGGCAAAAATAATAAACTAAAAGATTATTTTACACATTAATATTGATACAATCCACACATTATATTCCTATGCATAAAGGGTGCTATTAGTCAGTTTGTTATTGATCATGATTAAGCATCTTTTTGAAAGCTTTGTTGATTCTGGTGTTTTTTTTTGTAGCTTTGTAACTCTAAGCAACAAAAATCATATATAGTTTAAATTCAAGATCTAAGTATATTATACAGTATATAGCCTACATGTTTTCTATTAAATTAAATGGCTACCTGAGTGTTTTGCTATTAGAAAATGGAAAGTGGATGAAATATTTGTTAGACTCTTGGCGTGATCAATCAAAACTTGGATCCAGTTATCGGATCCTAACCCAACACATTTCTTTATAATAATAATATTAGCCTGATACTGGATAGCCAGTACCGATATTTATATTTGATATTGATTGTTTGATAAGGGCAAAACACTCACATTACACTTGTTTATTTGGCTCGCATCACAATAGAAATCTACTTTTGTGTTTCGGCATAGAGCCTATACAGATATACACACGGACATTAACTGATTTGATGAGTTCATTATGTTCCTCTGTCTCATTCTGATCCTGCAGCGCTGTAAGGACTGTTTGAATAGGCTGGCTATCGCAGTGATGAACCAGTGGCCAGGGGTACACCTACGTGTGACGGAGGCCTGGGACGAGGACGGACACCACCCGCCCGGCTCTCTGCACTACGAAGGCCGGGCCGTGGATATAACCACTGACGACAGAGAAACCGAGAAGTACGGTCTTCTCGCCCAGCTGGCTGTGGAGGCCGGCTTCGACTGGGTCCACTACGAGTCCAAATATCACATCCACTGCTCAGTAAAAGCTGGTAGGTTTAAAGGGACACTTCACCCCAGAATCAAAAATACATGTTTTTCTTCTTGTCTGTAGTGCTATTTATCAATTTAGATTGTTTTGCTGTGAGTTGCTGAGTGTTGAAGCCAATTTATGTTTTTGCACATGTGCTGGGTTAATATTGAGGATTGTGGGTGGGGGGGGTCTTCTGTTTTGCAGTTTCTGCCTCTGCTCTCGCTGTGTTATCATTTTCGTTGAAGCTTTTATCTCCCCTACTGATGAAACTCTCATGCAATGTTTGTTTTTTCATGTTTTTTACTCGCTAAGTTGCAGCACGCACATCTAGTAGGTCAGCGGGTGATGACCTCGTGTGTGTGTGTGTGTGTGTGTGTGTGTGTGTTGTGGCCGTGGTAGGGATGAGGAGGAAAGGTGCAGAGACGGACCGTGCCAAGATCAATATCATTACATTATAAAGCCTATTTTAGCATGTAATGTTGGTTTTATTATTCTGTTTTTCCCAATATAGTTTCCTCACAGCCTGGTAGGAAGGTATGGAGATGTCTGCCTTCTCTCAATTATAATGGAACTAGATGACACTCGGCTTGTGGTGCTCAAAAAAATAAAATTGAAAAACTCAACAGTGATGTCTCTTTCCAGGAATCATGACCCGGTTACTGAAGATAATCCACAGACCTTGTTGAGCAGTTTCATGCAGGAACTATTTTCTTTCTACCGAACTACACCAACCACCCGTATCACCGAGCAGAAGGAAGCGTGCATCTACTCATGGACGAGAGGCCTGCTCATAACTAATAGATCAATACTGCTAGCCCTGAGCTAGCTATTGTCACAGCTCATCCGAGGCCATTATTGTTTACATCTCGCCCTGTCACGTGCCTCTCGTCCATGACGCTTCCTTCTGCACGGTGATACGGTTGATGGGTGTAGTTCAGCAGAAAGAAAATAGTTCCTATGAAACTGCTCACAGCAAGTTCTGTGGATTATCTTGAGTAACCGGATCATGATTTCTGGAAAGAGACATTGCTGTTGACTTTTTCAAATGTATTTTAAGTGCCATCTAGTTCCATGGAGAGAAGGCAGACATCTCTATGGATGATATCTCCAACACTCGGCAACTCGCACCAAAACAATCTAGATTGATAAACAGCACTACAGATAAAAGGAAAAATATGGGGAGAGAGCTTTCCTAGAGCTTTCCTAGAAGACCATGCAGTTAACTGTGTCAAATTACACCACTTCACTGCATGGTGTATCAGGAACACAATCTGCGTTGAGTCATCTTGCCTTTTTCTGCTGATCTTCCTGCAGATCACTCTGTTGCCGTGGAGAAAGGTGGCTGTTTCCCAGGCTGGGCCCGGGTGACCGTCGCTGGAGGGGCGCAGAAGAGCCTGTCGTCCCTGGCTCCCGGGGACAGAGTCATGGCCCTGTCTGGGACAGGCCAAGTCGTGTTTAGCCAAGTACTCTTGTTTTTACACCGGGACCAAGAAAGCCGGTCTACGTTTCTGTCTCTGGAGACAGAAGACGGCCATAGATTGGCCCTGACTCCACATCACTTGGTGTTTTTATCCCCCCGTTGCAGACTCGACAGCAGCGAGTACCAGGCTCAGTTTGCCAGCAGAGCCAAAACAGGAGACTGCGTTCTCATCCGTTCAGCAGAGGGCCACGTACGTCCATCTCGAATCATCTCAGTTTCAGTCGGGGAGAGTGTGGGAGTGTATGCGCCCTTGACAGAAGCAGGAACTGTGTTTGTTGACGGGGTGCTGGCATCCAGCTATGCTCTGGTGGAGGACCACAGACTTGCACACTGGGCATTCAGGCCCGTGCGACTCCTCTCCTCATTCAGCCAGCTCTTTTGGGGGGACGCGAGAAAGGAGCAGCAGACCGCAGACAGTGAAACAGCTTGCACTAAGACTCCATTTCATTGTAGCACAAAAGACAAAGCAGGTGTTTATGTGAATAATGGCACTCTGAGGGTGGAAATGAAAGGGACGCAGACATCAGATGTGCACTGGTATGCTCGATTACTGTACAGTTTTGGATGCATCTTTTTAGACTCCAACTCATTTCATCCTTAAAAGCCTAAAACGTTAGACTCAGTACAAGTCGCACCGTTCAGTTTTACATGTCGTTGATACATTTACACTAACGCTTCCTGTTCTTTTCTTCAATAAATTAAAAGCACTGCAATGGCTTGCTTGCTTTTGTCACCATTGGTTGCATTATAATCTATCATAATGATATACATGCTAATACTTAAGTGACATTTTGTAAGAGATTGAGTTTGATGAGACAAATTGTCTGAGCAGGTTAATGTAAAAAAAAAAAAAAAAAAGAAAGAAAATGGTCATGCCAAAATGACTGCATCATAGTCCATTTGTACATCATGTTATTTCTTTAATTATTTCAGTTATATGTGTAAAAACAAATATATTATTCTAATGGGATAGGAATGAATTTTCCCACAATAGAATCTTTATTTTTGTACTTTCTGAATCATAATATATAAATGTTTCATTTTATTATAATTCCACTAAATGTATTGTATGTTCTCACACGTTGTCGTAAAACAAATTAAAATGTCATTTTATTAAGCAACATTCTGCTTTTTTTTCAGCTCTTGTGTAAATTCTGTCCGTTAGGCTCATTTTTCTTTTGCTTTACCTGACACACATGTAAAAAAAAAAAAAAAAAAGAAAGATCATTTCTGGGGTCGAAGTTGAGCATTATGTATGTTACAGTGTTCAAGAGCTGAGTGGAAATCTAGTGCAACAGGCGGGTTAATGAAAAGCCCAGACGTACTTAATATTCCCCACACTGTGCCACCACCTTGACTTTATCACAGACTTTTATCACATAACTACTTCAAGGGAGTTATTGGGTCTTACAATCTTAAAGGAGACAAGTTTTATTAGTATCCACCGATCAATGTGGGTCATAGGTACTATATCTGTTGGTAGCACAGTGCAGTTCATTGTTCACACAACTTTTTATTTTGCTGCATCCCACCAGTCTGCACTATAAATGTTGGCATACAAGTGCAGTTTTCCAGTTACAACATTTATTTTAGGCTTAATATGATTATTTTGTCATGTAAACCTACTTTTCAAAGGTTAATCATAATGTATAAGGCTATATTCAGGACATGTAAGGTTATGCACCCCCTTGTGGAGGAACTGATATTAAGCCTGTGAATTGTTTTTGATATAATTTCTTAAATGCCCTTGTATGTGTAATAACTACTCTAGATAATAGCCTATAATTCAACAAAACTTGATTTGATATGTAATACTTGTAGTTTGTTGGTAACCATGATATATGTACAATGAGATGTCATTATTTGTCATTGCAGCACTGACAATACAGCAGATATTGTATTTAACCTTTATTTGACCCCAGGGTGCACCACGGTCTCATTTTCTATGGTGCCCTGATCATATATTATACATGCAATCATTTTATAATCACAAAACAATCAAATTAAAAAATTAAAAAAAACATCAACCAACAATAGTCATATCATACATATTGTTCAATCATAAAACAATACAAAAACACCAACACTATATGTTATTAGAACTATAAACTCATAACAGATAGGATATTAACCCAAATCACTGCATCCTATAAAGGTAGCCTACCTAGTTTTTTCCCCCTGTTATCTTTAGGGTATATATAACTGTAACAAATTAAATATTGAGAACCCAAACTGTATTCTCTTCTTCAGGTTTATGTTCTGTTGTAAACATCTGTGGAGGTATTCCAGGGGATTATCCTTGAGATACAGGAGGCAGATGGGAAAGCACAGGCTCCGCTGAGTGGCCAATAGGAAAAGCCCGGTGTCCTAATACCACCCTCTATTTACACTCACCGGCCAATCAGTCACCGTCTTCCAGCCGGTCTCAGCCCCCCAAAATCTAATCCAATCTTGCTAAAGCTGAATGGGGAGTTAACTAATCCTGTCAGGGGGACCAGTAATAACCTATTTTCAAAATTAAAACCTGCACACCCCACATTCAGACAGAGAAGCACACATTTCCTGATCAAAATATAACTTCTGTTTGTAAAATACAGACCAGTGTGATCAGGCTTGAATAATTATGACACATTTCATGACAATATTTAATGAGACATGAAAGAGAAAGATGCATCAGTGGAGATTTGGCATGCATGGGGTTGTAATGTGAAAACAATTGAATGCCACAGAACACCTTTCCAAACATTATAGAATTTTCCTCACATGCCACATCTGAACAAAGTGGGTCAAGTTTTTTCTGCATAGCAGACTATAGAGTTTATGATTCCATGTATGATTGAAACCTAGACCTTGATTAGAAATTGACTTTTTTTTATCAAATACCTCAGAATCCAGTTATTTATTGTATACAAAAACAAAACATATGACTTAAGTCAATATGAAACCATGTTTATTCTTTAAACACTAACCATTCAAAGGGTGTCAAATAGTCATGATTTTTTTTTTTTAATCTGGTTTCATTAGAACTGCTGTCTACTATTTTAAAGTCCTCCTCCAGACATGTTTTAAAGTATGTAAAAAATACTCTGCTCTGATTAATATGTTGTTTAACATGGCTGTCCCACTAAAAAGTAAAAAAAAAAAAAAAAAAAGAACAAAAAAACTGGAAGCCCATCTACTCTTCTCCCTCATTGAGAAATTCTAGATCTGGCCTAGAGCCCCACCAACCACTGCTGCCATAATTACCTTACAGAATGCTCCAGCCACAAGTTGACTTGATTGAATCCTGAGACATATGATGTCATAAAACCTGGCTGTCTGAATCCGGATTTTTGAGACTGCACACTGCAGATTCAAAGCAGACATTCTCAGCCATGACACTGACTGCTCATTTTGCTCATGCTGTCTTGTAGCAAATAAATCATATCAACATGTTAACATGGTTAAAAACTTGATTTTCACCAGAGAGGGTCTTTGCCACCATCATGTGAAAAATTGAGGCTTTAATTTTAGTTTCAGGTCACATCTTTATTTAGTTGCATGGCAGAGCTTTAGAAGGCCAGCTGCATTCGTCCTGTTGAAAGAATTCTTGTAACATTTTTTTCTCTTCAGCAGTCTCTCATCTGAGCCCTGAGGCCTCTGGATGCCTCTGCACATATGCAAATTTACCAGAGAAGTTTGACAGTGCAGGGTCAGCTGCAGATCACCCCCCTGCAGCAGGTGCTTGTCCACTGCTTACAAAGCATGCAATGTATTGTCAAGCATTCATGTGCAATCACCGATCACTAACATTATCTTTAAATTTGAGACATTTAGCAGATGCTCTTCTCTACAGTCATTCATAAGTGTTGAGTTATAGCCCAAGTAAGATACTTATCAACGTTTTTGCTCTCGGGCATGACAGGAGATATATAGTAGCTGATGTGGATTAAACCTGTGACCTTCTCACAATGGGACAGACTGTTACCCAACCCAATTTTGTGCAAGTTCACAGGATCATTCCAATGACATCCAAGCTTTACTGTGTGTACTGCAGGCACATTTACTGAAAACACAAAAAAAACATGTTTAAAAGCATCTGAGAGGACTTTGAGCCCTTGCACAACAACTAAAAGTTGCTATTCGGATTTAAACATGCTGTCACTCAGTTTGTCTAAAAAATAACTTGTAAGAATTGAGAACAACTTTCCTGAACCTATCCCCTCTGAGTCACCCATGCTGCTTTGATTTTCTCACAGTGATAAAGAAGGCCCACCTCTCATTCCCATCCCACGTAGGATCATCAGCATTATGTTCACCCACAGTAGGCCTATACATTATGATTGCTCCTTATCTTAGATCAGATATGAACATGTGTCAAATAATTAGAAAATTAAAAGGTCTGACACTGAATTGTCAACTGATTCGGTGTAAGATGATAAGTGTTGAGGGTGTTATCAACATTTCTAACACAATATAGTATAAAGGTCTATACAATGACTTTTATTTTGATTATTCATTCACGTCTTGATACAAAATGTCAAATACCACCTACTAATTACATAAGCTGAGTAATAACACAAAAACCATGTGGCCACAAATCGTCAGGGTAGGCTACAACACAGCACAGGTGTTAGGTCATTATCAGTAAACCTGCTGAAAACTTGGAGGTTTATTTCAGATCATGGCAGTCCCGATCGCTCTCATTCACTCCAGTCAAATGCACAATGCACAGCAGTATAATAACAGCAGGATGATGCAGTAACAGAGGCGGAATAAGTAATTAGCAGCACACGATGCACAGTACACATTTAGTTAATTAAGAAATAATAATTTGCACTAATAAATATGAGCCTAATCGAACTCAATTAAATCGCAGCTGATCAATTATCAAAACAAATGCATTCATCCGTAGGCATGTCAAAGTAGCTTTGGTTCTACAATCATAACAATCTAATGAAAAATGGCTTCCCCTGGATCCGAAAATCTAATGACCTAATATCTAATATCCACCATATTTCAGTGGTCCGCGCTCTCCACATAAAAACCGTGTGCTAAATTATCACCCTCACACGAAGTTGTTCGTTGCTACACTAAAGCTTTAACGCCCTTTACCGGTGTCTATTAATAATACACAATGTATACTCGTTCTTTTGCACGAATTAATATTTGACGTAGTTGTTATTAGCTAGCACTGTTAGCCACTTGGCGGAACAGCCGTGTGTGCAGACGCAACGCAGTTTATCGAAGTGAAGCGATGCTAGTGACCCATACAAGGGTACCCATACAAAGTTGAGCTGCAAATTTTAGGTAGATGAATGCTTGCAGTGGACTAAAACCAAAAGAAAAAATGTATTTACTGTCGTGTCAACAAAGTTTGGGGCTGTAATTTTTGGATGCACTATTTTGTGCAAACTTGCAGTAGCTTTAACGACCTCGCGAGCAAGATTCCAGAACAGAGCAGAAGCTAGCTACTATTAGCATTCAAGCTAAATCCACAGATAGCTCGGTAGTTTCTGGATTCACAGCATGAAGCTGGGGAGCCGTTTTCGGGACTGGTTGAAGACATGTCTCGGTGCTTAATAGTTCCCCGGCAGTATACGACCACTCGACACAAAGCTCAACTTGCTAGTTAGCTAGCTAACCATAGCATTATCCATCTAGTTAAGAAGCTAGCTAGCACCACCGCACAACCTGCCTTCCGCCGAGGTGCACTTCCCCCACTCTCCCTCCAGCCGGCTAGCCGCAGCGTTAGTCCGGTACATAAAATGAAGCGACCATCAGCATTTTGGGAAGCTGTGTGGCTGTTTGGATTTTGCTGATGTATGAGGAGACGATATTGTTTTTGTGAGGTGAGCTGTTTTTTATTATGGCCTCTTTGAACTTCTTGCAACAGACATACCTAAAGACACATCAACCCTGACCTTAGACCGGGTAATGTTAGCTCTGCTATCGGTAACATTTAGCCGTTAGCTTCGACCAGATGGGGATGTCTATTTGCTGGAGAACTAGCTATATTACCTGGGTGCTAACTTTAGGTTGAAACATGTTTTACGTTGGCTGTGTCCAAGGTATGATCCACAGAGTAGCCGGTTGACATTTTGGAAGTACATGTGCCCGTGCATGAAATCGGGTATATTTCTCGTAGTTTTGCCTCTTTGGGGCACTTTGTTGCTACGTCACCATTGGTAGTAGTTAGCTTTTCCGTTTCAGCCAGTCGCCAGTGACATGGACCAGGCTATTTGCTGGGCAGAACCAACCCTTTGAAGTCGGTGTTTACATTGAGGAATAGTGCTTAGCTTTGCAATTATTCAACTATAAAACCTCGATCGCTTTTTACCGTGGCACTGCAACAAATAACAGCTGCTAATGGCTAACATTACAAAATAAGAACAAATACGTTCACCGTGAAAGTTAATTTGTAGCGTTAACACTTTAACGTTCACTTAGCTAGCATGATGTTAAAGACGTTAACTTAGCCATCATGTCATCACTTTTGCTCTGCACATTGCCAACTTCATTTTAGAGACAAAGCATATTTAGTACCCTCATTAACTGTGATATAACACCAGTTAGGTTTTAAAGGACTTGGGTTTGACGTTAGTTTGCTGTCGAGAAGAGAGTGCGTTTCCAGTGTTACTGCCATCGAATACGTTTGTTACGAAGATTTCACGTTAACGCTTCATGGATAAATTAATTTTGTCCATCAGCTCAGTTGCATTGTTCCGTTAACAGCTGTTGGTGCCATTTGCTAAACAGTGTTTTAATGTAGCACCATCAATGGTGTAGGTTAGATTAATAGTGCAGGTATGTTGCATTTTATTTTGGGAGTTTTGGCTGTAACGTTAAAGTACTAACTGGGCATGCATTAAAACACCCCTTAATAATTTCGACAAAGACATTGTAATTGGTTTGATGGTATAATTAATTGCATTCTGATCTTAATTTGTGATTAATTCTGCTCCTATGGGTTTAAAAACACTAGAAAAGCGCGCTCGTCCTCGGACTGGGATCAGCTTCTAACAGTTAGAATGAATAGGAAACATTTCGAAATGCGTGTGTGATAATAACGTTAGCTCACAGGATGATTTTCTGAGTATGATGGCACAGTTTTTGTTTTGTAACTGACGAAACACTGCGAGACTCTCAGCTGGATCTATATTTCAAAGCCACCGTCACATTTATTGTCTTTTAAGCCCATTAGATCAGGACATACAGCATCGCACCACGGGCGGTTGTGTCGTTTGTCTATTGTTTTCTAACATTTGGAGATTCACGATTATATTAACACATATTGGTGAGATTGTGATATAACCGTTACCATAAGTAAAATATACCATGCGAATTGACGCCGATCTGCTCCTTTTTAAATGTCGTCTTTTAATGGCGTTTAAGCGTTAAAAACATGACTTCCTATTATAAGATGTGTGGATGAAATAAATAGTGAGTCCGCCCAGTCCTGCATTGTTTGTTTTACAGTATTTTTGTTAATGGCGTGAATCTCACAGCGGAACTATAATGCGAGCGACAAAGGTTCTGCACGAAAGGAGCACCGCTGCAACAGGAAGTTCTACATACGGAAGTTGTGTTTTCTTTGTGTATCCCGATTTATGGTTGTTTTATTTGGGAAAACACCATTTTAGTTTTATCATTTTGTGCTTTTTCACGCAACAGTTTCACCGATTTGGATTATGCATTGCTGGGTAAATGACAACTTGAATTGTTAAAGCGGTTTCCGATTGATCTGCTTTCTGTAACCTCCGCGCTATTTTCATGAGTTTGCGAGGAAGCTCGATTGCATTAGTGCTAACGTTAGTCAGATTAACAAGGAAATCATCTAAAGTGAGGGCATAACAGCCATGTTTAATTGGTTGCATTGTTGGTTGTAAATGTTTATGTGAAAAGTGCTTTTGGATGGATATGGAGTATGTAGTATGTTGTGGCAAAGAAAGATTGATTGTTTTTTTTATGATAAACATATTTACTAATGAAAATGGCATTTTCTATTTTGGTAAGTGGGAACATACACACCACTTAGCTGTTCATTTTTTATGGGAGGGAACCTAAATCTCACACATTTAGTATTTTCTTTCCACATCATTATCAGATCTATTCTCTCCATTCATTACACAGTGATAACAGACCTGATGTTAATGGATTAAAATGCCCACATGTTTGCATTAATGTTAATAGTTTTATTAAACTATTCTGCTTCTGTTTAACATTTACAAGTTGTTTCTACTTATGTTTTTAAAAGCAGATCTCTGTCAAGGAGGTCAAAATCTGTACGGGGGATGGACGAGCAGAAATCAAACTGCGAAGAAAATGACTCTGAACCAACAGGTAATGTGTTCTTTTTTTAAGTGTTCCAATGTCCCAACATCATCCATTATGAATGTACGGTATTCTGCAGGAAGATTAATAATATCACAATGTGCCTTTGCTCTGAAAGAGAGATGCACATTGTTGAGGACAAAGGATGAATTTTAGTTTGTAAACATCATTTATTAGAGGTGATAACAGCAGGTAAATGAATATGGGTTTGGTGAAAGCCATTTATCACCATTGTTTAAAGTGAGATTTCCTTGTTTTTTTTCCCATTCTCTAGCTGATGACAATGCCCCTTCGAAGCAGCTTGTCTCCTCTGAGGAGGAGTCCAAAGCCCTTCCTGCTGCTGCGGACGTGTCTGGTGCTACAGCAGTCTCGTCCGGCACACCTGTGTAAGTTATTAATTCCCATCATGAATTATATTGTCCACACTGTTGTGGTCTGTATCCCAATAAGCTGCTCATTTTTGGCAACACCAAAAATGAAACTTACTGTTTTTATTATGTAAGGTGTCTGCACTGGTAAATTGGTCACTTTAAAAATGTAGTGATTGTGTATCTCGTATTTCATTGTATTTGTACTATGCAGTGTGTACTTACTGTTTTTTTATTATGCAAGGCATCTGCATTTTATTCTATTCTGTATTGCACTTTATATTTTATTTATTAATCTAAATCTGGTGCAACCATGTTATCATTTAATTTCATGTAAATGATCAATGTCATTGCACACTGTCCCTTTTTATAAATTAAATAAAGTAAAAGAACAATTTTGTTTGTGACTGTACAGAGAGAGCGTTCAAGCCTGTGCGCTTTGTAACTGTGTGGAGCGGAGCCTACATGGACAGCGGGAACTGAGACACTTTGGGCCATCTTCTGAGCGGCCGACCCCCAAGCCATCAGCTTCCCCACTGCCACAGCCCGGGAATGATGACCTGTCTTCCATTGGATTTTCCGACTCCCCCTGTCTGGCGTCACTCTTTGACGACTCAGGTTGAACTCTAAGCATTATGTTATTATGCTGTTAAATCATATTATAGGTACCAGAGATGCAGCACACAGACGTAGACTTGAAGTTTGGGTAGAAATGTTACTGATGTTGTGCTTTACAACGAACAGGGGGTTGTTCGGTCCATCACTGGTGTGCGGTGTGGTCGGAGGGAGTGAAGCAGATGGAGAACGAGGAGCTGGAGAATGTGGATAAGGCCGTTATCTCAGGGACACAGCGGGTAAGTGCGCCGTCCATAGACTTGGATTAGATGGCATCGGGTGAGAATATAGGGATTAACAGGCTCCGTTCACAAAAATCTTACTTGTTACCGTTTGTTCGTTCCAGCTTTGCGAATACTGCAAAAGGCTGGGCGCAACCATTCGATGCCACGCTGAGGGCTGCTCGCGGTTCTACCACTTCCCCTGCTCGGCAGCCAGTGGATCCTTCCAGTCCATGAAGCAGTTGGTCCTCCTCTGTCCGGAGCACATAGACAAGGCAGAGGACTTGGGTAAGAGAATCACACATCTTTGTCAAAATTGTGGTGTCATTACTTGGGGCACACTCAACAGTAAGGCTTGTGCTAAGCACACATTACAAAGATAAAGACCAGCTGCAAATATCATCAAACAAGTCCAAAGCTTCAACTCTTTCTCAGAATTCCTGTAAGACAACTTGCGTGTTCCATATTGATTTTGCTTTATCGACCGTGGACTGTACATTTTAATGCTCTTTGTTGTCATAAAATGTCAGCTGCCTGCATAAGCTTGAAAGTTGAAAACAAAAAGCAGTCATTTGCCATCTGTCTTCTATTAAAAGTTGAAACGCTTTAACTTATGAAAAAAAATCTTTAAAAAGTGGCTACTGGCTACCTAGCTTGTGGTTATTCCCTGCTGACTTTTATGTTGAACGAAGAAGAAATAAAAAGTAAATTGTGCTAATAAGATAAGATATACTTTAGTGTCCTCATAGGGAAATTAATTCTGGACTCTCTGTCCTGCAGTTAAGAAGTTAAGAAACACACAATACAACATCATGACACAACAGTACATAGTCTCATGTAACAGTTTCATGAAGCTCAACAACACAACACATAACTTTATGTAACAGTTACACATACATACTCTCTAACAGTGGAGACCTATTGCACAACCCCCACAGACAACATCCTACATTACGCGTTAGCGTTACCCGTTCATATGTATTTTTTTATTTTACAGCAGGTGAGGAGGCTTGGTGTGCGGTGTGTGACTCAGCGGGGGAGCTCACAGACTTGCTGTTCTGTACGGGTTGTGGCCAACATTATCATGCGGCCTGTCTGGAGATTGGTGCCACGCCCATCCAGCGGGCAGGATGGCAGTGCCCGGAGTGTAAAGTGTGCCAGACTTGCAGGTTAGTCAAACTGCACCCTAGACTAGCGGATAGATGTTGTACCGGAATGCTTTGCATTATATTTACATTGTGTTTTTTTTTAAAGACATTTGTCCTGCTTTACTTGAGCTTTATTTCCCATTTTTAAGAGTAATGTCTTTATTCTTAATTTTCTTAGACAACCGGGAGAAGACTCCAAAATGTTGGTATGTGATGCCTGTGATAAGGGCTACCACACCTTCTGTCTCCAGCCAGCCATGGATTCTCTTCCCTCTGACCCCTGGAAATGCAGAGTAAGTCACATTTAAATTCACTTACTTTTTTAGAAAGTCTTCCTGTCAGAAAAAAGTGTTTATTTACCAGTCCAGGATATTTGAAAGAGAGCTTTTTTTTCATGTGCTTCTTTGATCATTTGGTTTACCTTTTCCCCCCCCCCCCCCCATTATCTGTATTTTGTCAGAGGTGTCGTGTATGTACGGAGTGTGGCGTCCGTGGGCTGGTGCTACCAGGTTCGGCCCAGTGGTTTGAGAACTACGGCGTGTGTGAGGGCTGCCAGCATCACCGCAGCTCCGTGTGTGGCGTGTGCAGCAAAGCTGCGAACCCATCTGTCACTCTGCAGTGCTGCAGCATGTGCCACAGGTTAGTTTGACGCAGAAGCGCAATAGCGTTCATTTGTAGGCCTGTCACAATAATTACGTTATCGATTTATCGCGGTCGGCACAAACGATCGAGGTCATATCCATATTTCATACGACATCGCCTGTTGTGTTTACATGCGTGTTTGTTTACATAAGAATGTCACCAACATTTTAGCCAACATGATGTCAGAATGAACAGCATGGTTTTTCCGTCCATTATAAGACTTCACGCTTTTTTCACAGCACTTAAGGCGAATAAACAGATAAAAACTTTGCTGAGACACATTTTGCTGTAATTTCTGGTTATGACGGCTACTGACCAGGCAGAAAGTTTATAAGAATAAGTCCAAATTGACTTGGTTTTAAAGCTCCACAGCTCCGACGTGGGAACACTTTTGGGTTTAAGCCGAATAATGAGAGGAGAGCCCATTAACGTGAACGTGCCAGTTTATTGACTTTGTATAGAAACATACCATATTTATGTTTTATTTATTTATTATTTATTATTTATTTTATATATTTTTTTCACATTCCAATTCCAATGTCTGAATATTCTTCATAATTAAAAGTTAATTGCTCTTTGAAAAGGTGTACTTGGATTATGCTAATATATTTTCATTATATCAATGGCAGAACGTACTGCTTCCATATTCCTACTGTAATATTATTTATTATTTATATTCTGGAGTTAATTACGCCGCCTGTCTTTGGAGCTTTCTTCTCACTTGTACATATACTTTTGCTTTGCTCTTGTTTTTTGGTTTTATTTTTGTTTTGTGTATACTTTTGTTGTTTGTTGTTATGCACTGTGACATCAAGGCAAATTCCTGAAAACTACTTGGCAATAAAACTAATTCTGATTCATAAATGGGCTTAAATTAACAATAATATTCTTTATCATAATTGCGTTTGGGACAATATATCGTCCAACAAAAGTAGTTATCGTGTCAGGTCTATTCATTTCAGGTAGCTATCATGCGTGGGCTTGCTGAAAATATTTCTTGATGATCTCTTTATTGTGTTAGGTGGGTGCACAGTGAGTGTGCGTTACCGGGGGAGCTTCCAGAGGCCAAGTGCATTTGCCGGCTTTGCAAGGAGGATCAGCAGCAGCCTGTCACTCAACCATACACAGCAGAGATCCAAACCAGAGAGGCGTCTGAGGAGACTGAAGGACACGTGGATTTGGTGGAGATGACAATCCAAACGGATGCCGACATGGTGACAGAAGAGCACACAGATTTATCAGAGGTGACACCGGGACAGAAAGGCACATCGGAGATGGGTCAGGCTGAAACCACGACGGACAAAGAGACACCCATGGACTTGGGTGAGTAAGACAAAGCTCACGAGACTTGCCCGTCGTGAGTTTTATTGTAAAAGAACGCAACTTGTTTATGTTGACTGCACTTTGGTTCATCAAAAAACAACCTTTCTCAACCTCGTATTGTTTCTAAATGTAGTACTGGTGTACTTGCATGATTCTTGCAAGTTTTGGTTTGTGTCCACATGGTTTAATGCACTTTTTGTAAGTCGCTTTGAATAAAGCATCAGATAAATAAATGGAATGTAATTGATGTCTGGGATGTGCCTCTGAAATTAACTACTTTTGGCTTTAGGGGTGGAGCCTGCAGTTGTTGAGACAACAGCCGTTGCGGAGAAAATCACGGAGGACGAGCCGCAGCCAGCAACGGAAGGATCGACTTCTGAGGCGCCCGCTGAGTCCACAGGTAAACTCGGAACGCACTGTAGGCGTATTTGAAAATGACCACAAAGCAGTACTTTATTGTGCCGTAACTAATGATAGATTTATAAATGTTTACACTAATAACCAGGCATTCCTTAATCTCAAATGTAGAATGTGCAACAAAAGAACAGAGGGCCTCTTGTCTACCTGCTGATGAAGAGAGAGCAGAAGAGGCAGTCAGCCAGGTGACTCAAGCCACCCGTTCCCAGGACGCCACAGCAGAGACGCAGTCTGACAACCCGGTGTCACAGCAGGGCTCTGAAAATATGGAGGTGGAGCAGGAGGGGGCCACTCCCTCTGTGAAACAAGAAGTATCACCAGAGTTATTAAACAATGGCTCCGATGGCACGCTCATCACAGAACCATTCAGAAAGGATCCACCAAAGTTACCAGCTTCTCCTGCCTCTGCGGACAAAACGGAGCATTTGCCCACGGACAATCGGCAGGAGCGAAGTCCATGCCAGGACCCCCGGTCTCCTTCTCCTCGCTCTTTATCGGCAGACACGCAAGAGGCCCTCTCTTCTATGGAAATGGAGGGGAGGTTACTACCTCACTCTGAGGAGGAGGAGGACGAAGAGTATGATGAGCAGATGAAAGGACTTAATAGGGACATAAAGCAGGAACTGCAGGAGCGAGAGGTGAAGCCGGAATTACTGCTGGACGAGATGTCCAACATGAGCCACGGAGATGAGAGCAGCAGTGGCTTTCTGGGCTCTCCGGGAGAACCCGATTCTCAGCTCTCCATGGAGCTCGGCCTCGTACCAGCTGGCCGCTCGCACGCAGATAACCTGCTCACGGAGACCGACGACTCGCTTCCCTTCGAACCCCTCAGAAGCGACAGAGAGAAGGCGAAACGCAGAGGTTCCCCCGGCCGCTCACGAGTCAAACAGGTGAGGTCGCCATGTACGCGTTTGTCGATGTTTGAGTGATTTTTCGCTTGAACGGCAGCTGCCGTTTTGCTGTAACTTTCGTTGTATTTAAGATGTCGTTGTCGCATTATCACGACAGGACTTGACACTGAAATGTTTTTTCTTCGGCTCGTAGGGGCGAAGCAATAGTTTTCCTGGGAAGAGAAGACCTCGAGGGGGAGGGGGTGGGAGAGGGCGTGGTGGGAGGTCACGCCTCAAAGCCATGGCCTCCTGCATCGATGCTTTCTTGGTGAGCTGGACTCTACACGCCACTCCGATCTTCTTTGATCGTCTTTCACTTTTGTCATTTGCTGACATATTTTGGCAGCATGTTTGTAACTGTTTACCTCCGTGTTTACAGCTAAGCATGACCACAGACACTGGACTGAGTAAGGAGGAAGAAGACGAGGAAGACGACACCATGCAGAACACAGTGGTTCTTTTCTCAAACACCGATAAATTTGTCCTGCTCCAGGTACAGCCTCTTCTTGTAGTGCGACATTTTTAATTACCCTGTGGCATGACCACAGTCGCCACTTTCAAATGCAACGCTAATGCTCTTTGTTTCCTCTTTTTTTAAATTTCCTCCTCTCACTTTCTCTCCTCCTGTTTTAGGATATGTGTGTCGTGTGTGGCAGTTTTGGAAAAGGTGCCGAGGGGCAGTTATTGGCGTGTGCTCAGTGTGCCCAGTGTTACCATCCTTACTGTGTGAACAGCAAAGTAAGCACAAAGTTATCCCTTGATTTTTTTTTTTTTTTTTTCATCACCATATGTTTTTAAATCCAGATAGATTAAACCTGATATCTTCTGCAGATCACCAAGACAATGCTCCGTAAGGGCTGGCGCTGTTTGGAATGTATCGTGTGCGAGATGTGTGGAAAGGCTTCGGACCCCTCCCGTCTGCTGCTGTGTGATGACTGTGATGTCAGCTATCACACCTACTGCTTGGACCCGCCCCTGCACAATGTTCCCAAGGGTGGCTGGAAGTGCAAATGGTAAAAACATAAAATAAAATATAAACTCTAAGAGCACAGTGCTTCATTTAGCCTTGTAGCTTTGAATGGGGTCAAATGGAAATGAATACATGTAAATTTGCATATTATGTAAAATACTCATGCCTCAGTCCCGCATTAGCAATTCAGAGGCCCATCCTTTTGCTTCTGTAGCAACAGAAAAATTGTTGCACCACTCAAATAAGCACCTGTATATGTATATATATAATTACGTTATTGACCTATCGAGGTCATGTCCATATATTGCAAGGTATTGCCTGTTGTGTTAACATGCGCGTTTGTTAACATAAGAATGTCACCAACATTTTAGCCAACATGATGCCAGAATAAACAGCAGGGTTTTCCCTGATGTCACAAGACATTGGCACAGCGCCTACACGTTTTTTCACCACAGCTATGCCGATTATCTAAGATATTTAAATATTTCTTTCGCATTCCAATTCCAATGTCTGAATATTCTTAAGAATTGGAAAGAAAAGAAAAAAAATGTTCAGCTCTCTCTGAAAGGGTGTACTTGGATTATTATGCTATTATATTATCATTATGTCAGTAGCATAAAATGCTTTTAAAATGACAATAATATCATTTATTTCTGGGACAATATATCGTCCAATAAAAGTAGTTATCGTGTCAGAGATTTTTTTTTTAATTTTTGCATATTAGCTGTATATTTGTCTATTTTGTATTTGAGTGCTTCACTACTTCTGTGCAGGTGTGTGTGCTGTGTGCAGTGTGGTTCCAACTCCCCGGGTTTCCACTGTGAGTGGCAGAACAACTACACCCACTGTGGCCCCTGTGCCAGCCTCGTCACTTGTCCAGTATGCAGAGAGAACTTCATGGAGGAGGAGCTGCTGCTGCAGTGTCAGTACTGCGACCGGTGAGTGCTGCTGCTCATTAGAACTACACACATGCACACACCAGACACAGATACTGAGGTATTCATGAGACTGCGGCTAATGAAGACGAGCGGGGAATGGATTATTCATGTATTTTTCACATCATGAATTATTCCATAACATCCTTTGATTTGCGGTGTGATTTGTTATGAAAAAGTACGTGTATCAGTGTATTTCTGTGTGCCTGTGCAGATGGGTCCATGCTGTCTGTGAGAGTCTGTACACAGAGGATGAGGTGGAACAAGCTTCTGATGAGGGCTTTGCATGCACATCCTGCACCGCATATGTTCCAAAACCCGTGGGTAAGTCCCGGAACGTCACTATTTTTTTTAAAAACGGAAGACGCAAAGGCTATGGTTTCAAAAATATACACCGGATATTCTCGTGTTTACTGATGACATGATTTTCTTTTGCTTCCTCTACCTGCTTTTTACCTTTGTTCACAGTAGTAGAGTCAGCCATTATGGCTTCAATAAAGATCAAAGAGCCAGGTTAGTGGATTTTGCTTATTCATGTTTATTATCACACGCCTGTTACGCGTGGTCATCTTTTGTTTGTTTTACTGTAAGTCACTCATATTCGCAAATGTCTTCACAGAACCCCAGTTCTACCGGTTGGAGGGTGTGTGGCTGACGGAGTCGGGTATGTCCCTGCTACGCAGCATCTCCATGTCTCCCCTGCATAAGAGACGGCAGCGCCGCTCCCGTCTCGGCACTCTGTGTTGTGAAGGAGGTCCTGATGGAATGGATCTGAGGGAGGTCGAAGAAGGAGAAGATGGAAAAGGTTTGCACACTTTCCGCTCATCCAGTGGGTGTATTAACAATTTTCAGGGGTGTTTTGCTCCTTTTTTAATGTAAGACTTTGTGCAAATTCAATGTTTTCTTATATATCTAGGCTGTGGGGAGCCCATGGAATGTGAATCCAAGATGGAGAACCCCGGAAGCCCTGACAGAGAAGGTGGCGCAGAGGGAGGCACTGAAGGCATGGTCGACTGCGAGGGTCTCAAAGGAGGAGCAGAGGAGACTGATGATAGCAAAAAAAGGAAGCGGAAACCTTACAGGCCTGGTAAGCTACCCGGAATTTCACAAAACAACTTAGAACATCCACAAAGATGCCTGAACAAAAATATGAACAAATATTTATCTATAAATTGTACTAGGAATTGGAGGCTTCATGGTGCGGCAAAGGAAATGTCACACACGGATGAAGAAAGAATTTTTTGCCCAGCTGGCTGGAGAGACGACATTAGATGGACAGCCAATAGAGAGAACCATTGATGAAGGTTAGTGACAACAGCTGTTGAATTTAATTTCATCCAACATTGAAATGTGATCATAAAATAGTAACAAAAATTCAGAAAGTAAATGCGGGGGGGGTCCAGTGCTTTACTTTGGAAGATTTTATAAGACAGTTATTGAACATGGGAGCTCCTTCAGACCAACATGAGCCTTGCATGAAAAATTGTCACTCCATTGACACAGCGGGGTGCCAATGCAGAGGGATTGGACAAAAAAAGCAGGGTCATCCAGAACAAAAGTTTATCCTGGCTTAATTTTTGCCCCAATGCCACCAAATTGAGATGAAATGACAATATTGTTCACCTATTTAACAATATATGCCAAAGAAAAAATACAAAAATCCATCTCTTTGGATTTTGAATGATTTTGATATAAAAAATACAATCATGTTTTCTTCCTGTAAAAGAAAATATGACATGCTTACGTAAGCTGGCACCAACCAGTTTCAACCAATGATGTGACATCCACCCATCAATCGATCTGCAACTTTTAACAGCATCCTCTGTAGTAACGTAGTGTGCTAAACTTGAAACTGCACACCGCTCAAATGTTCAGTTTCACTGGAAAAGTACAGTACAGAAGCTAAAGATGCTCTAACTTCCATTTCACTGGGAACCAATGCAACCCCTTGCTTTTTTTTTTTAACACAAGGCTGTTTTTGGTCTGAACGCCCTCTCATTGTCCTTCCAGAGCAGTGTGACTGCATTTTTGTGTGTTAATGTTGTAAATTTGGGACACTGAATTGCATGGTTATATATGCGTTAGGACCTCACCCTGACACAGATAACATCATGGATCCTAAACCAGCGGAGGGCGAGGAACAGGCCAAGAAACGTCGGGGACGGAAGAAGAGCAAACTTGAGGACATGTTTCCGGCTTATCTTCAGGTTTCAAGTCTTTTTTTATGCCCCATGCTTTAAACAGTTTTGAAACTTATGGTATCGAAGGACATAGTGCTCATGTCTGAAATGTTTGTTATTCTCTGCAGGAGGCTTTCTTTGGGAAGACACTAATAGATTTGAGTAAGAAAGCTGTGATGATACCCCCGGGGCAGAGGCCAGGCGCATGCCTTGTCCGACCTTCATTACCAGCACCGTCAGGGGTCAAAACTACTGCCCCAGAGAGTAAGTGCACTAACTTGACCTATGACATATGAAAACTGTGCAGATTATTTGTGACACTGGATGTGGAAAAGGTTAGTACCTTTGTGACCTTTTGTGCTTCTCTTCACTAGCTGAGGATCGTGTGGTGAAAGATAATTTTCCTCTCAAGCAAGAGGGGGGTGAGGCCCCCCAGGCTCAGGGAGACAGTGCAGGTAAGTGTCTGTTTGGACACTTTGCTAAGTGGTTTATTGTTACGGTCTTGAGGTAATTGCAGGTCGGTTTAAAATGATACATTTTCAGGAGTGTCTGCACCATCTGCATCGCTGAAGGACCAGGCGTCAACTGATCCTCATGACTCTGATGCAGAAAAAAGTGAAGGTAGACCCCTGAGAGGAAACGTTGGTCTATATGCAACATTAACTTAGAGAAAGATTTAATACCTGATGTTAACGTCATACCTTACATGCTGTTGTCCTTGTGTGACAGGTCTTCCGCAAGGGGTGGAGAGTCAGGACTCCGAGCAGTTCTTCAGGAAGGTTCTGGGAGTGTCGGACGGCTCCTCTTTGGGGGGCATGAAGCCCATCTTGGAGGGCAGTAAGGGAGAACTCAATCGTAGCGCTCTGCCGCAGAGAGCTCTCCTCTCAGGTGTGTACAAGGGCATGTCTGCAGATGGTCATATCATCAAAACCATATTTGTTGTATGATTGAGGACTTTGTAAGGTCTAAGTGAAGATTGGCTTGGTATTCAAACATGGAAAATCTCTGCAGGGTCCCTGCCCTCGGCTGGAATGATGGATGCCTTCCCTGGCCTCTCTCAGTCACCGTTCTTTGATATGCGGTAGGACCAATACTGAATTGTCTAGTGCATTTTATTTTACAACAATCTGTAGTATGTAGCTCTGCAACAACTCATGCAGTAGATCATATTTTCAAGATCATATCTTATTTTTTTACCAATGTTGTTGATACCATAGACTATATAAAGATGGAGGGCTTGACAGCTCCCCAAAGTTGAAGCCACTGGTGGTGGGCTGCAGTATAGGTCATAAGTCCCGCCCCCTCCATGTTAGCGGATGGGACGTGGGCAAACTTATCACGCTGATGTTTGTTCAAGTGTTCATTTTTCGGAAAAGTTTGGTTTTAATTGATAGCAGCGCCCATATCCGGGATATTTAGGCTTCACCTTTTGTACAGTGGGAGGAAATGAAGACGTGTCGTCCATCTTTACATACAGTCTATGTTTGATACATGTAAGCCCTTTATTTTATATTAAGACAATAACATCTCATATGGTGTACAGGGACAGAGGAGGACTGTTCAGTCCAGATGGGG
>JAOVVB010216516.1:0-10627 GCA_028570985.1 Heterobranchus longifilis
ACACACGCACGCACACACACACACACACAGGAGTGGGTGATATGACCTAAAATGTATAGCCAATCACATAGGGCTGCACAATATATATATTTTTTTATCATCATCGCAATATCAACTTTTGCAATAAACACATCATGAAAAACACTCAGGGATATTTTGAGTTAGTTGAAAGAGAGTATCTGTAGAAAACTGCTCTTTAAAATTGAACTATCATTCTTTCTTTTTTTTAAATGGTGCCTTTTGTCTTCAGTTCAATGTTCAATTTGTTCAATAAAATGTCAACAAGCAATGTGTTGTATTTTAGCAGAATACTGAAAGCAGCAGAAAGACAGAACTATATTATTTATCGCAAGTAATATCGTTATCGCAATATTCAGCAATGTTATGGCATATTTTCCTCATATCGTGCAGCCCTAGTTGTCATCATCCTCCTGAGTGTGAGGACCGGTCTGTGTTGATGGTCACACCACACAGGATCTGTGACGTATACACTGCAAACACACACACAGACATTCTGTGTGTGTGTGTGTGTGTGTGTACCTCGTACAAAACACTGCGCTTCGGACAGACGGCAGGATGCACAGCCCCATCTGCAGCAGATCTATGCTTCGTGATTTCACTTGTGCAAACGGGAGGGAGACGTGTGTAGTTATGCAGAGACTGTGGAACGGAGGTGCCCTTTGGAGAGAAAATGTCAGCTCTCGAGTTATAAGAAGTCTGTCGGGGATTCAGTTGGCAAACCTTTACTAGGGGGAACAATCCTTATCAGACTGTAAAACTTTTAATTAACTTTTCTTTAACAACTCTGATGGATTCAGCCTGACCTGTAAATTAACTGCACACTCACAAGTTATATCGTGTTTAGCGATTGTCCACCAAAATATCATTACACTTAAGCAGCGTCTGTGTAATATTAAGCCTGGACCCCCAGCTGTGGCAAATATTTTTGTACATTTTTGTACATTAACACTGAATGAGCAGTTTTGTGTTTATTGTTATATGTGTATCGTTTTGGCGACATTCAATCGACATTCAATCGCAGAAAAATTGACTTCTTGCAGAAATCTCCAAATGGCAAAGGTTTCTGATACCAAATCACAGCATGAATGTTAATGTTGGAGGGATTTTTGACTATTTTTTATCAATTTTTAAGTAGCCAAAAATGGTAAAATTGTGCACCAAATCTGTGTAACAAATGGCATCAACTCAAAAATTGCTGCGGAAACTTATCAGACATAACTGAGCATGAGAATGGCCATCATATACTTCCATCATAATGTTCTAAGACTTTATACACTCTAAACTTTCAAAATATGAATAGGCGCCTAACCAAAACACAGAAAGTGTATTACAGATTTACGACTAGAAAAAAATGTAATTAAAATAATTGGCTGAAAGCTGCTAAAATGCTCCAAAGCGCCGAGGAGAACTGGGTGATCATTTTTAAGTTTGTTACTATAAGTGACCATCACATTACACATAGTTATTTATAATCCATTGTTAATATAAAAAATATTGAAGAGTGCAGATTTACATTTCAAATATATAATATATGAAAATATCTTTTTTTTTTTATTTTAGTGATGGGAATTAACACAAAGTTTATCAAGATGTGTTTTCTAATTAAAAACATTTATGGCAGTAGCTAAATATGCACTAATAAAAACAGTGTTTCAGTCTTCAGTTAAGTTTATTTCCCAGACAACATACTTATAGCTACTGTATAATGTAGGCTACATATTAGTGCTGTATGTACATACATGTATAAAGTGTACAGACACATTTCATGTGGACCTCTACCTCCATGTCTACTACTGATCTCTAAAAATAAATATGAATCCTGAAGCTTCTATATACTTTCAAGAAGTAAATATATTACATGTACATGTAACAATTATTAAAAATGAGAAGGAAAAGGAAGAAGAGGAACCAGATTGAGTGAGATGAGTTATGAGCCTGATTATCTTTCTCAGTCAGGCCCTTGAGAGATATTTATTGGAATATGGAAGAAATGTAAGATGTAGGCCTTTTTGCTCGACTACACTGGTAACAGTCCGAGTCTCCTCTATGATCTATGTGCAGCAAAGCCAGGGTGAGCTGTGTAAAATGTAATGTAATGCACTGAGCTGTGGGTCGTCGTATCCCAGCTGGAGATGAGAGTGAGCGCTCAGATTACACCGCTCAGAGGCTGCTGTGACACACAAACACTTCAGGTACTACAAGCATTGATTTATGTGGTCTGTACTATACACATCTTATAAGAAATCCTTTTTTTTTTTAACCTCTATGTACTCTTCTGGTGTGATATACCAGTAATCTGTGGTGGGTGTGACGCATAATCGCATTACATTTGTGTGTAACGCAGTAATGTAACAGTAATGTTACTGGTCATATATCAGTAATCACATTATAGTTACTAATAATGTTACTTGTGTTACATACACGAGCGTAGACAGAAAAAAAACTGTGGGTGTATTTGAAAAGCTGGGGGTGTCATATGCAATTATCCAATTATCCAATGACCTGTAACATTACAAGCCCACATATACAGGTCGATGCACTGTATGTTGGCTTTAATGCTTTTTGGTATCTAAATATTTTTGGCATAATTACTGTAAGCAAGTGAAGAAATCAAAAGTGGGGGTGCGTCTGAGCAGCGGTGCTGTCTGTGGTACTGAAACTCATTTTGAGTGATTATTGTGAATGCTCTGATTAATAAATACAAATAAATAATGCTTTGTTTGTGATGACGGTTTTGTTAAGGTTTTGTGCTCCAGACACTGTGAATATCTGATGTCTTCCTTCTTCCGTGACTCTCTACTCTCACCCCGCAATCTGTGTGAGCTCTGCAGAGTTAGAGCCTGTCCACACCAAGAATATATATTAGAATTATAACATATTAAAATATATAGTTTTTAAAAAAAAAATCTCCAGGGGGGATGGCGGAGTCCACACCACAGGGACAGAGACTGACAGTCAATCAAAAGTTTACAGACGTCACATTCAAACATTTCTACATAATCATAAAGTGTATAAGTCTCTCTCTCTCTCTCTCTCTCTCTCTCTCTCTCTCTCTAAATCTAGTGATTCAGAAATCTGTCGTTTCTGACGCCCTCTTTTATGTAATTGATGGTATTTAGGAAACGACATGTGGAGCTCCGACGCAGCGCGCGCTTGGCATCACTGTTTGCTGTTATCAGTGTGGATGCTCACATCGTTATCATTATAGTTATCATTATCATTATTAGCTCTCGGTGTGGAGCATGGATGTATAAAGAGAAAGTGTGGAGTAGACAGCCATGACACTGCGTCCTCTGATTCTGTCTCCGCGGGCGCCGCTGCCGCCGGAGACGCACTTGTCGAGCGAGGTCGCATTTGATTGACAGGCAGGCTCTGCATGCATGACGGTAGATTTATTTTAAAATGAATAATTATTATAATATATATTATTACAATCAACAAAACAGAACATTTTAGTAAGGACGTAACGAAAAATGCATTCTGCATCAGATTTTTTTGGGGTCCGCCAGCTGGCTCTTTGGGTGGCACGGCCGGCAGGTTACACACGTTCTGAAATTCAACACGGCGCCGTCTAGTGCGTCCGGCGAGACGCTCTTCATCCTGAGCAGATTCGTCCCGACTCGGAGGAGGAAGAGACTGTCTGGACAAACGATTTGAGAGACTCTCCTCATGAGTTACAACTTCTAAACTTTGCCAATATTCACCCAGGTCTGTCAATGCAGAGCGAGCAGCAGTAGCTGATCGGACCACGGCGGGTGAGCGAGGGAAGCTCCGTGCCTCTGCGGCAACGACAGAAAAATCGTTTTTTCTTTTAGTGATAAACACGTCAAATAAGCTGCATTAGTCTCCTATAAAGCCGTGGTCTGGGAGTGAGTAACTCCAGTGAGTTTGTTTGTGTGTCTGGCCAGTTAAATGCAGCTCATACGCCATTAAAACATGCGTTCTTTGTTTCTTTTAAAACCGTCATCATCCGATCTGATGTGTGGGCATATGCACGGTTTACGGGGGGCAGGGTTCTTTTATAAACTATCTTGTGGGACGTTTCAAGCACTTTTGGGGCCCAATATTCAGGTTGGACTTCTCTGCTGCACACACACAGTTTCAGCTGTTTACAGTATGAATTAAATGCACGCCGTATGGTGTCTATCTACCAATGGCAGTTTTTTAACTGGGGCAAGCTGGGTGAGAGTCTGCGTCTCCCTCCTGGGCCCTGATCCCATCATCCCTACTGATAAAATAAATCACAGCTCAGGAAGCCCTGCTCTGGCCCGGAGCGATGCTCGTTTACAGTAAACTAAACAAAGCAGACAAATGGTTCATCGCTGTGTTCCACGAGCCCGGCAGATTCTCCTTTTAGTTATCTCCTCTGAGAATGCACGAGGCTACAGGGTGTGCATTGTCATCCTGTGATTGTACAACAGCAGAGGATAAAATACAGGTTTTTTTGTTGTTGTCTCGAGCTGAGGGGAACGAAACAGACGAGAATGTAAACATCGCCAAGCTCCGGCTGCTGTTGCAGGAGGACCACAACAAATCCAGTGTGTGTGTGTGGGGGGGGGGTTACTGTGATCAGGTAACCTCTCAGTTAGAGCTAATGGAAACGTCACAGAGCCCACATCTCTGATGTATCCAATTATCCAAGCTAATATTATCTGTGTTGGGTCAGTCTTAATTACTTTACGTTGCCAGACCATTCCCAGAGTGTGAAATTAACCTGCTCTGTACCGATCTTTACTAATTTTTCAACAGGCAGCAACAGTTAACAGCAAATCTTTATTTCCATAGAGGGCCGTGAGATTTAATTGGCCGTTAGCTGGTTAGAAACTAAGCCATGATGGATTTCAAGGTGCTTTACAGGAAGAAAAAAAAACCTGAGATTACATGATATTTATATTTAAATTATCTGTTGTCCCAAAATAGCAATTAAGTGGAAGTAAAATATGAATAAGAACCTTTCTTTTAATCAATCCAGCGATGCATATGGCATGCTAAATGATTTGAAACTTGCAGAGATAGCATTCCCCTTTATACTTTTATTCGTTTCCCGTCATGACTCAGTAACCTGCTCATTACCTGAGAGATAAACATTTCTCTGGAGTTATTGTACGTCTGTAAATAGGATAAACACACACCTTCCAAATTCAATTCTCACAAAATGGAAATTGTGTTGGTAAAAACCTCACGTCACCAGAATCTCAGCTTTTGGAATACTAGGTGGAGATCTGCCAGGATCAGAAGAAAAGCCCATCAGCCCTCTGCCTGCAGCTGTTAGTAATGAACGGCACATACTCTATAAGCCTGTTTCCCTGACGCTCTGTCAGAAGAGCACATTGACAGTTGGTGTGTGCTGTCCCATTCTTAAAATATTATATATCCTTATAGTTTGGGAAACTGGTATTCCACTACACTTCCTCCAAACCACACAAATCATTTGTTCCTCCCCTCTAAAACAACCCGCAGGAGCGTTTACTGAATTAACGTTCCTAACTAATTCCTAACTTCCCACTAATTGGTGGGAATGTTTAGAAAATCAGTACATTTGTTACATTACTTCACCTCCGTGCGAGCGTACGTGACGTAATTACACATGACGAAGAACATTTTATTTTCAAACGGTCTCTTGGGTCAAAGTCCTGTGTTTGTTTGACCCATCCTCCCTCCTGTCCGCCCTAAACGGACTTCCTCTGTCTTAATACTACCTTACATGACTTTACATTTAGCGTATAGACATAAGAGCGGTATCAGCCTTCTTATCTAACACTCGGCAAAAAGCGCATTTCCAAAAATGTTGAACAATTCCTAAAAACAACAAAACAATGACTTTGATTGTTTCTCTTTTTCTAACTTCTCTAACATTTTGTCTGAATGTTTATCAGGAATTCAATCTGACGGGAAATAAAGTATTTCAGCTTGTCTTAAAAACGACCAACCCATATAGGCCTTGCACTTTACCTTTACAAGTCATGTTGCAAAAACACTGAATGCTCAGCTACTGTGCGTGCGTGCGTGTTAAACTGCAAAGAGCTGAAAGCAATCTCATACAGTACCCAATATCAAATTACAGTAATATGGAATACCATATTGGTGTACGATACCCAGCGTGACAATCATCTAAAATGAATTGCACTACAGTAATCATCCCCACATATAACAATCCATTGATTTTTTTTTCTGTCCATTTACACAACTGTCTGAAGCTAAATCCAGGTGTGATGGAGGATACAGAGTATAGAGAGCCTATTATGGCCACTGAATCTAATTTTACTGAGGTAAGCTGCCACTGCGGCGGGCTGATGTGCTCAGAGTCTCGGGGGACTTCAGTGACGGACTAAAAGCCCGTTCTTGCAGTAATGTTGGAATCCACATGTTTGTCTACTGGGAGAAGGTCAGTGGCTGCGCATGAAGGTTAGAGAAATTAGCATTTGTCAAAGCGGATCACCATTTTGCACCCCGCAATCATCTTAGACCAGCTCCCATTAACAGATGCCTCCACTGAGAGGAAAACCAAATGGCTAGCCAAGGCCGCGGTGGTATTATCGCCGGATATATGTCACAGATGTCTGTGACGCTCGTGGTCCTGAAGGTTGTGCCAGAGGTGACACGAATACATAACAGCGGCTCCGTGAAGACTCCATATGATATTTATAAAGGTGGTCTGCAGGTCAAAATGATGGATGGGACAAACCAATACTTATACATTAAAAATGAGTATTTGCTCGAAGCTCGGACACTGTGTGTAAATGTCAGCGCAAAAATGACAGAGGAAGAAAATAGGAGGGACAGCTTGGTCAAATCCTTCGAAAATACAAACAGAAACGAGGGGATTTCCAGCTCAGGATACATTTCAATTTCTTGCTTCACTTTACTTGAAAGTCAAAATACACATTGATTTACGGGAGGAATACATTTGCTTTGGAAAGATTTGACCCTTCGCTAAGAAATGCTCCACATGACATATCAGAGAAGAAGACAGAATGGACTACAATATGTATTTGAGAGCGATGTCTTTTTCACATGAATGACAAACAATAAAAACAATGTTCTTCCACAGCAGGGTAAGTCAGTATATTGGTTTATTTTAAGCTAAGGTTTATTCATGATGTAGAGGTTAGCACAACGAGCTAGCGAGGTAACATTAGGGTGGGACCAGTCTCACTGGATAGCCAATAAAAAGTCGGAGCTGTTCATCTGCAACACCAGTTGTGTGTAAGACGAATGGAAACGTCCGACATGCTAACGTACATCCGAGAGCATGATGTGCCCGGGACAAGGAAAAAAACATACCAGAGACTCACTGCTTCTCCTCGCTGCTTAAGAGCAGTCTTTAGACTGCTGCCAGGCCTGCAGGTTCCACATGCACACCTTTTCTGCATTTTTCTCTGCAAATCCAGGCCATGTCGCACTCTTAACACTATACAAACTCTGAAAGTTTGACAGGCCTCCTGTGCCTAGTTACGCTTGCTAACGTAGGATTGGACAGTGGCCGTTCTTGGGAGGGGCTTAGCGAAGGGTCAATTGGACTTACTATTTTTTTTTAAGAGTCAGATACCAAAGTAATTTTTAATTCAAAGCTAAAAATATGGCATAGAAATGTGTAATATTTCCCTTTGCATTTAATTAGATACAGAGAAAAAGCCGACAGAAAACAGATTAATCAGAACAATACTCGAGCCTTCATGGAGTATAGAAATTATGTAAAAAGGAGCGTCATTCAAAATTCACTGGCTCAGAAATATGTTTGCTGCTTTTAAATCATCATTGCTGGAATGAAAGCAAATGCGCAGCTAGAAATATGCAATACTGTGTTACGCACATATATTGCGGTACAAAGTATAAGCCCCAAACAAAACAGGATGTGGATGCATTCAGCTTGTTTGTGGCTTTGAAGTACGTTATCATATGCAAACAGTTACACAGACAAATCCAGATGCTGCACAGTCCCACGGCATCTCGTCTCAGTAGGTGCAGAAACCAATGTTGCTGTTTAATGTACAAAGCATTCGAAGAACAGAGCACGACAAATGTATTCTAGATTCTCATAGCCAAAGGGCTTTTATTTGTAATCCTTGTATTACTGTCTGTCATTTAACAAAACGCTCATGGAAGACATGTTAGCAAACCAGTTTGTGTTCCAGGCAGTTTTCCAAATCCAATACACCACCAGCAAGTGTAACTTAATATAATGACAGAGCTGCAGCAACGCCAAGCATGTGACAGTGTTGTCATCCGCTGCGCTCCGTACACTGACTGAATGTTGTTGTATTTTACTGCAATAGCTTAACACTCATTGTTATGAAAATATACAGAGCATCAGCTGTTGACACCATTTTTTCTTATTTATGCTTCTTTTAATAGTTGCACCTCCTCTGCAAAAACACTGCCATGCTAACATGTGCTATATTAGCCAAATCTACAATAACAAGAGCTATCTTATCATCTACCTTTCATTGAAAAATGCCAAAAATGAAATTGTCAAACATCAAACATGTCAGTATTTTCTAATTTTATCTTTTATTTTATTTTTTATCTTAGACATCTTTAAAAGAAATAAGGGCAATTAAAAGACCTTCAAACTCCTCAATTTAATGACTTTAATTTTCAGCAATGAAGCAGGTATGTCAAGTATTCATAGTTGTATTATGTATATTTCTTTTATTGTCAGTTTGGCACCCGATGTCTTTGGTTTGACAGAAATAATAAGCAAACTTTTTACTTGTATTAAAGACTTCAGGACTCGGCAGCCACTACTGCCACTGTTTTATGTGATAATTAACACGCAAAAACAGAGAAGGCGTCGACTTCCCACCACAATGCAGTTGTTTACATTAGGGGTGGGCGATGTGACGATATCAGATCGTGGACGATTAGAATGTCTCCACGCTGTTATCGTGCTTCAGTGCCCACTCTATGAGCTGCAGTTCTACGGCTCCACGTCTCCACACAGGTGGAGATCAGGCTGTCTGCAGCCCACGCTAACGTGCTGAAGGATTCTGTGTTTTTGTGTGTTTCTAGCCGAGCTACACCACAGAATATTTTGTTAAAACAAATCAGCGATGCTGTTCTGCCCTCACTGATCTCCGTGAAGTTTGCTGTGTGTGTTTTATGTGGAGCGACTGCGTCGGACTCCGTATAACCTTTCAAATATTGCTCGTCAACACTTTAAAAGTGAGATGTTTTCTCTAAATAAGTGCTGTGCGGTGGATCTAATTTATGCTGATGTGAAAAATGTGAAAAGTAACTGATAAATACGCGTTAAAACAGACCTAACAGTGATAAGTTATAAATATTTAAAGAAGCTGTTAAGAATATTTTTTATATAGTATATTTAAAGAAGTGTTAAATTTGAGAACAGAATTTGGTGTGGTGTTTTGTTACCTTGTAGGGCTTTATTTATATAAACAGGGAAATTAGTTTGATTGTACTGTTCAGTAACTCGTCTTTAAAACCAACACGAAAAAGAATTATGGAGATCCTGATCTGAAAACAATTGTGATGTGATATTTTTTCCCACGTCGCCCACTCCGACTTTACATGCATTTGACCTGAGCAGCCGTGTGAGTTCACCGTCAGATAAGTGAGATCACAACCCTTTCTGAACAGACACATCTGCCAACATATAAGTAAGTGTATGCTTTGAATTTGGAAAAGCAATTTAGAGTAGATGCAGTCATTAATTTTTAATACAGTGCCAAAGGTTGGCAATGAGCTATAGTAACAGAGTGTTTTGTATCATTGGCTTTCTGCTCACATTACACAACTGAATGTGTCTTTCAAAGCATGCGTGGCCTCAGGCTAATGTCTGCTTTCATCCGTAACAGATAAACGGAACATCTAGCACGTGAATAATCAAGTGTTTTTTCGATGAAACATGAAAATGCACGGCAGTGGGCCGAGTCAACGTTGTTAAAACTTGTGGATAAACTTTCCTCTAGGGTAAACAAGGTGTGACAATTCTTGCTGCTGTCTTATTTAAAAGCAAGGGACAGATAGAACCAATCAAATACTGGGTAGGGTAAAAACCTGACTTTATTACGCATGTGGCTGAGGAGGACACACACTATTCATTTGGCCAGGGATGAAAAAGGGATGGGAAATCATTAAGTGCGAGTGGAGGACTCTGGGGTTTGTTTTTTTTCTCTCCGGTACGAGCTCACACTTGGATGTAAATTCGAAACGAAACGATCTGCTGGACTGTAGAAGTCCGCCGCTGATCCAGGAGACTCCATCGTCTCTACGGACAGATGGAAAGGATCTTGCCATTTAAACCTAATTGCACCGTGATGAGAATGGTGGAGGTTGTTAAGATCAAATGGCGGACGTGAGAGTCACAAGTGTTACAAGAATTACGGTTTGAATTGGTGTGAAACCAGGGAGAAGTCAGGAGGGAATTATAGGCGGCTGATTAGAGATGAAGGACACATCAGCCATCTCAGGCTGTATTAGAGAAATGCAAAGGAACTCTGTGTTTTCCATCAATTCAACAGTCTCCCCAAACTCACTATCACCAGTTTGATAAATTGCTATTAAACACATTTGGAATGTATTTGAATTGCTATTTTTTTTATTCTCAAATCTCATTGTTTTGGTGCTGGTGATTTTCCTCAGT
>JAOVVB010216527.1:0-10627 GCA_028570985.1 Heterobranchus longifilis
TATAATATAATATAATATAATATAATATAATATAATATAATATAATATAATATAATATAATATAATATAATATACATTATTCTGAAATGGGACATTCTACATAATGAGTACTTTTTGTACTTTTAAGTGTATTTTGATGCTAATACTTTTGTACTTTTACTTAAGTAAAGTTTGGAATGCCTGAGTTTTACTTGTAACAGAGTATTTCTACGCTGTAGTATTGCTACTTTTACTTACAGTTAGTAAAATATCTGAGTACTTTTTCCACCACTCAAGGTCTCTAGTGTTCTGTTCAATATATTCTGATATTTTAGCAGTTTTTTTATAAGGTCCTAAACTGTGTTTTGGATATCAAATGACATTCTTCACTCCTCAGATAACTGGCTGATTAAATAATGGTAGTGTTTATTTAAAAAAATGTCAGTGCAGTCTTTGTTTTTTACTACAGTGTTTTAATGTGTGTGGTGCCTTTGGATGAAACAGTAAAAGTCCTCCATGAACAAACTGAACATGTGAATTCACTAGGTGGCGCACTTGAGTTACTTATGAGCCGTCTGGTCTTCTCGTGGCTGTGCAGGACAGATGTATGATGGATGGACAGATAGTAGGGCTGTCCTCCATTAAATAAATTCTTAGTCGATTAACACTCGGTATGATTTTGTCGACTAATTGATGAGTTGATTTAATTGACAGATTTGTAAAACTGAGTTTCTCCACAAAGAATCATGAAAAAGCACCACTTTAAATCTTGTGTTTACCAGATATGTCCTCAGAAGTTTCTTGGAATTAAGTTCAGTATGAAAAAAGCATAAAAAATGATCAAAATGACAGATTAATCGACTAAGAGGGGGCAGCCCTAATAGGATACAAGAGCGACACATATGTGCATCAGAGAACAAATAAAACCCTGAGAATGATTATGTGTGTCAGTGATGAAATAGGTCAGTTATGTGTGAGATCAGCAGTTTGTTTTTCGTCCTCTGAGTGTGTGAAGTACAGACGTACAGCTCAAATATACAGAAAGCTGACAGAGTGCGTTGCAATGATCGACAAGGTGACTGTGAG
Source organism: Heterobranchus longifilis (assembly GCA_028570985.1). Lineage (NCBI taxonomy): Eukaryota > Metazoa > Chordata > Actinopteri > Siluriformes > Clariidae > Heterobranchus > Heterobranchus longifilis. The sequence continues at coordinate 1,066 of JAOVVB010216527.1, forward strand.
AGAATCCAGGATGTTTTGAAGGGTCATGCTGGGTTTTTCTACGGCTCTGTAACTGACACTGCTCTGTAATACCAATTTGACAGTTGGATAAATTGTATAAGTCCTGAAAAAACACAATCCTAACGGTCTCTCTCGTCAGTAGAGCAGAGTTACAACATCACACTGATATCACAAGTAATCACTGTCGTGGAATTTGTCCAGTTGTTCAATTTTCTCATCCAGTTGGTCTTAAAAGTTGTGGTTTAACCCTTCGCTGCATCGCAGGTGACTTGTCTTTCAGAGGCTGGAGCAGGATTTTGATGCTAGAGTAAATGTATTGGTATCATATGAAACTAAGATTTAACAACCATGTCATGCTGCTCGTTGGGAAGTGGGCGAAATAAAGCTCCAAAGTTAGGCTACATTTTGGCGAGGGGACTCGCATGGCCATTTTCAAAGGGGTCCCTTTGAAAATCGTGCTCTATGGGTACCCACGAGTCTCCTCTTTACATACATGCACACTTTATGATAAAATCATGCAGTACAAATGTGTTATTCTCGCCTATTTTAGAATTGAGTATTTGAATATTTCTGCACACTGGGGTCCATAAACAGTCTGTGGATTACATAAATTGGGTATCACTGGGAAGTCACAGCCTCATGAAACTTTACAAACACAAACTAGAGACCGAGGACATTCAGAGGATGTACAGCTTTCCTACATATATTCACAATAAGGGAGTTTCTGTGCAATTTCCAGAAAAAAAGGAAAATTGCAATTCTTAGAGAAATCTCCAAATCCCCCAAAGTTTTGAAACCAAATCACAGCATGATTTTTTTCTATGGTGTTCCTCAAGATCTTGGTGTTTTATTGACCATTTTTAATCAATCCTCAAGTGGTCAAAAATGGTTAAATTAGTATCACCCCCAACATTGCTGCAACAACTTATGAGACATAATAGAACATTTGGATGTTTACCAAATACTTGTTTCATAATGTTGTAAGCACGTATACACTATGTTTATTACTGATTTATGACTAGAAAAACTTGACACAGTGCTGAGCTGCATCTTAAATTAATCTCCAGGTTCTCAGCTTTCAGATGATGTACATCACTTCTATGCGTCGTCGACTGCTGACCTGCTACCTCCCCCTAAACATCTCCTGTCCCCCACTCCTAAACCCTTAAAAAAAGGGGGCTAGACTGAATTCATTCAGTGTCTATACGTATGGAGTTTTTGTTTCCTTCTTCTTCGTTTGCAATCAAAAAATAGCTTCGAGAGCAAAACTATTGAAACTGCAATAAAATTCACATTTTAATCACAAACATGTTTTGATTGCAGTGTTGGTAGTTTTGCTCTCAAATCATTTTGTTTTAATTGCAAACATATTCTGTTTGATTGCATAATAAAGAAAAAAAACCTCTGATGATGGAGAGACGCGCACTCAGTGTCTCACTCAATTTTCTTATTAAAATACAAAGTAACAAAAGCTCAGCATCGTGTGCATGGAGATCAGTGACAGTCAGCCCAAGAATTCAGTTTGTTGCATAACTTCATCGATGTTATTGAAGTGGTCACAGCGTTTCTCAGCGGGAAGGGAGGTAAAACAGGACCATCTGCTACTATTTTTAGAGAAACTGCCTGCATGGCTTACACACAGGCACGATCCTTATTTTGTCATCTGTAATGTAAAACACATGCAAAGCAGGATGCTGCAAACAGAAGTCATGTTTCAGTGCTTTTGATTGATTCATTCGGGATACGACAGAAATAGATGTTGGCAAGATTGTGAAAAATGTTTCTGTTTATGAGCCGTTATTGTTTTGTTTTGCTGTAAAGAGCGAGAGAACATTTTCTACATCCTGGGGGGGCAGGGGTTCAGAGGAACTGGAACTTTCTTTTAAAACTTCACATTATTCTGTGAAAAATTAAGAGCATTTGAATCATTTAAAGCCCAGAAATAAATCAACACACATAAACATGCACACAGGAAGTTTGCTTACATTTCCAGCCATGCCTGCAGCTCTGTGGTGCTGTATTAGGCACAGCTGTGCTTTGAGCTAAATGCTAACATGCTCAAAATAACAATGCTAACATGCTGATTGGAAGCAGATGAAAAGTCAGGGGATCACCGAAGTGATTACAATTCATCCTGAGGGGAACCTGAATGTGTGTACCAAATTTCATGGCAATCCATCCAATAGTTGAGACGTTTCACAACAAGCCGCACGTGTCGACCTCATGGTGGCGCTAGAGGAAAAGTCAGGAGATCACCAAAGTCATTAGGATTCATCCTCTGGGGACCATGGAGATCTGTACCAGACAAGGACGGGTTTTTTTCAACATTCCTCCAACAAGTCCTCCAAACCATACGACCACATAAGTCGTATGTTCCTATAACTGCGTGTTCAGACCAGACGTGAAGAAAATAATCTACTCGTTTAATTCGCGTGTGAGTATTCCCGTCTGATATTTCAACTCACGCAAATGAGCGAATGAGCGTCGCTCGCCCATCATCGCGCCGTCCAATTTGCGTAATGTGCAAATGTGCACGCTCTATATATTGAGGGGGACGTATCTCCCCAAAATCCCCAAATCCCCCGAAAATCTATGCACGGACCATTTCATACCAAACAGTTCTGGGGACTCCCTAGATACACTGTTTTATGCTGCTGTTTTTAAATCGCTGACTTTTTTTATGTATGCAAATACACTAAAGAAATTACAATAAATCTTGAAATCTAGAGGAACTGCCTACTTGGAGGCTTGGACTTCACTGTCGGCCCATTTGTCCGTGTTTTCTTCCAAGAGCTGTTGTTTGTGTTTTGCGTTGTCTGTTTTTTTAAATGAATGTTTTTTTTTAAATGGTGGTTGCCGGTGTTGCATTGCCTGTACACTTACATCACCCATGGTTCCTCTTGCGCTGGGAGAGTACCTACTCTGAAAAAGTTTACTATGATACTCATCTGTTCTTGCGGTGCAGACACAGGAAAAAAAGAAGGAGGGGTGGGTTTCTTAAAACTAAGTTCTGAGAACTATGATAAAGTTCCTCCGGTCGGAAAACGCCTCATGGTTCCAGATTTCACTCGAACCGATAGTTGTTGAGATAAAACCAACGTTTTGAACCGACTGACAGATTTACAATTTTGTGCCTTAAAACATTTCAAAACAAAACAAAACAAAACAAAAAAAAAACTACCTACAATTCTGTTTGACTCAGCAAACAACTGAGGAAAAAAAAAACAACGTGGGGCCTCATATTCTTTCATGTGTGATGTGTGGTAACTCGAAGCCGCAAAATGCCGCTGCAAAATGCAGAGATGAGACGAGAGCGCAAACAGGAGGTTCTGATGTCCGGCGTCTGGACTCATCGAAAGGGATTTCAAGTCCACCGCCATCAAGCCACGGAGCAGCAGGCAGCCGCTTTTTACAGAATTTAACAGAAAAGGATTAACACAAAAAAAAACATGCAACTGAGCTCCAAAATAACCCCACCATGTTCACATTAATTATAGCACTGTGAACAACATTTTTCCCAGGCCCTGCTGGCGCATTAGCACTCTATACAGCCGCCACCCCCCACCAGAGACGTAAACAATGGGGGCAAGTGGGTGAGCTGGTTTCGCTGCACTTTGAATGAGCATTGATGAATCTGAAGACTCCCGAGGAGTGCAGGGGAGACTCTGGAAACTATAAGTCAGACGTGCGTTGGCTCTGTGCAGCTCATGTTATCACTGACGGCAGCAGGAGGTGATCAGAAGCTCTTATCTGATAGAAGTCTCGTTTCTGTTTGTCAGCAGTAAACAAACGGGGGTAACAGAAGGGGAACACATGCTATGAATAAAGTAAACATTGTGGAGCATTTTTATTTTTTATTTTTTTTTACTCCACTGGCATGGCAGCCGGTCAAATTTAAATTCAGGCCGACAATACAAGCTTTCTGATGTTTTCGTAGAATGCGTTTTTAAGAGATCCAGTAAAAAAATGAGAATTTTGTTTGATTGTTCTCACTAATTCACAACACATGAGTTGCCACGAGATGCCACTTTTTGATTTCCTGTTTAAAGTTGGTTCTTGATGTCATTAAGCTTTTCATGAGCAGTTTTTAGCAGCATGGCTCAAGGGATTGGAAATGTTGGTCCACCATTTTTCTTCAAATATCTCAACAACTATTGGATGTGTTGCAGTGACATTTTGCACAGACATTCATGATCCCCAGAAGATGAATCCTACCGACTGTGGTGATCCTCTGACCTTTGTCTCTAGTGCCACCATGAGGTCAATATTTTTAAAATCTGTTTTTTATTGGTATTTACAGATACAGGGGCATAGTTACAAACTCAAAAGTTAAGGATACTTTGGGAAAATCAAAAATTAAAGAGAACAACATAAAAAAAAAACAATAACAAAAACAAACAAAGCCATACTCAAAGTAAATTTGACATTTGTGGTTTTGAGTAAAATGTCTCAATAACTATTGGATGGATTGCCACAAACATTCATGTCCTGCTCATTATGAATTTAATACTTTAGTTTATGACCAAATACTTGTAAACTAATGACATTGCAGCCTCAGCTGTACTTTGTGTTTAGTGCTAATTAGCAAATGTTAGCATGCTAACATGCTAAACTAAGATGGTTAACATGTTAAAGGAATACTTCACCCGCAAAATGACCATTTGTATTTCAATTACTCACCTTGAACTACCGCGAATTCTTGAAGAAAACGTTTTTCTCGCATGCCTCCATGTTGAATAGAGAGTAAATCCTTGATGCATTGAACAACAGCAAAACTATATCAAAACATCTGTTTACAAACTCTCACATAACTCGTGCAGTATAATCCAAGTCTCATTTATCCGGTCGTATGCTCAGTACTTCACAAACACGTGCATTTACGCTAAAACCTTACTATTGACAACACTTCCACATAAACAGTCTCACTCACGGACGAGTACCGGAAGTGTTGTAAATAGTAAGGTTTTAGCGTAAATATAATATTTTACTCACTGTTGCTGTGTAAAAAAAAAAAAGATTTTCTGACAAAAACAGCTTGCAGATTCTACTACATTTGCCTTGATATGAGTTTTGTTGTTTGATCTTTTAATTCAAATATCTTAATCATGCTTTTTTTCCCCCAACACAGCTTCTGCATCATGTCAGACATTCAGATGACACGTGACAATATATTAACCTGTTGCTGATGTGCCGTTTGTTTTTTCCCTGTCGGCCTTTGAACCACCGTGGTCTTTATTTAGCTGTACGAGCTGTTGGCTCGGACTCTGCTTGTCAAAGGTGGGCTGACGTTAGGCATCTAAAGGGGCAGTATATCCGGCTCATTGTTTTGCATTTAGGTGAGAGGCGCGGATGTGACCTACCCACCATTCACCTTGTTGGGCAGGGGTCTGGGAACAGCATTGTGTGACCGTTTATACATGGAGGCGGGGGGGGGGGGGGACCTTTGTAGTGTTTTTTCGATGACCCCAAATCAGGGAACAGCATTGTGTGACCGTTAATACACAGAGGCGGGGGGGTGGGGGGGGGACCTTTGTAGTGTTTTGTCGATGACCCCAAATCAGTGTATGATAGGATTTCAAGCTGCACAGATTCAGTTTTGGATTACAGATGTTTTTTGGTGTGGTTGCTAGGGCTGCACAATTTAAAACAAATATTATAATTGCAATTACTTTGACTGATATTGCAACTGTGACATGATTGGCGATATTAGGAAATGATCATTTTTACATCATTATTCTCATTGAAAAATATTCAAATGATAATGGGGTGATTTTTTGTTTGTGAGGATCTGTACTAAAACGGAGATGTTTTCTTAAGTCTGTAGAATATGATGTGTAGTATTTTTACACATATTTTACCTTGCGCCTCCTGCGATTTGAAAATTGCACGTCCCATATTGCAATAACATTTCGAGTAAATGTTCAGCGCTAGTGGTTGCAGAGGTTAATTCATTAACACAGATTTTTTTAATGAGTGTTTTGCAGATCTGTTTGCTTTGGGAAGAGGCTGTGGAAGTATTCAAGGAGGGCAGAGGTCTTTTTTCATACATGCAATTGTTAAACGAGAGAAACAAAAACAAGACTGCACAGAGGGTGTGGTACAAACACAACATTTCTGATTATTATACCTAATATCTTTGCACTCTCCCCCCTTTTTATTCCTGTCAAAGTTTATTCTTTCTCAAACAAATTGAGAGTATATGTTGTGCAGACTGTAAAGCCCTGCATGGCAAATTTGTGATTTTTTTTTTTTTTTTACTCTGTCCTATATAATTAAAAACAGACTTCACTGATGTCTTATAGGATTCTAGTTAAAGCCAAAACACTGCGACTCATATCCTGCTCTGGTGACAGATTAATGCTTCCACATGTTTTATTAGTAATACTTCTGATCACAGAACAATAATGAGGAGTTTTCCAGGTCATTGTCATATTGTTGTTCAGCGTTGTGTATTTCCCACCTGGTGACTTGTTTTTTACAGTGACACAATTACTGTAGAGGATATTTGTTCAATAATACTCTCATGTCCATATATACATCTGCAGAAATCTGAGTTAGACACAAAGTGGATAACTTCCAAAGTTTTACTCTTTTTAGTATGTTACAATACAAATACTTTAGTGTAGAATCTGATCATGTGAGTATAAAGTATTCCTCTAATTCTCATGACAATCTTTTAAATATATTAAAATATATTACTTCACTGCGTGGCTTTGATACAGTTTATCTCATCTTACTTAAAAGTGAGTTTTTCTTATCATACTATATCTAGTCCTTGGGCATGTGGGACTACTGATTTCTCTCCATATACTCATTATATTTTAGGAAAACAGTAACATGTGCCCAAAGACTAAATACAGTATGATAAGAAAATGGCTTCATCTACAAGGAGCACAATCAAGTGTTTGGTATCTCTAAACATATACACACAGATGCAATGTAAAAAAAAAGAAGACATTTAATAAACACAATGTTAGTTTTTGTCCCCTTATTTTTCCAAAATCCTGATTTTGACAATTGATAAAAGAGTGATTTTTCATGCGATCAGTCGTCGCTGGGCGGAGGCTGCATGTGCTGTGCAGTAATAAAACATCAGTTGTTTCAAAACCTACACTTCGTAAAAAAACCAGACAAAGACACCATTAAAAAAAACTAAGAAAAAACACAAAAATTAAAAACCACCCTGAAACAAACAACTGAAGAACAATACTAAAAGCCCATCATCAACCCCGACATGATTAAAACCAGACAGTTCATGCAGAGTCTCTTATAGTTCAGAGTCCACAGACCTGACTGTCCTTCAGACGAGCTTTCAGACTAAATTTAAAATGTTAAAAATTAAAATCTGATGCTTAGTGGTAAAGAATGCTGTGGCATATTTCCTTATCATACTAAATATAGTATTTAGGCACAAATGGGTTAATTAAAAAGGAAAAATACAAATTTTCTTCAATATAAGTTTCTTATATTTACAGATATAAAAAGTGCTGCTGCAGCGACAGTGTCATCTCAAGGAAACTGGATAAGTAACTCAAGTTCTGCACTTCAGTACAATTTTGCGATACTTGCAATTTACTTCCATTTTATGCTACTTTATACTTGACTACAGTTCAGAGGGAAATATTGTACTTTTTACACCACTCCATTTAACAGCTATAGTTTTTTAGATTATTAATACAACATATAATCTTGAACTTTAATCTTTGATATAGGGCTGCAGGATATGAGGAAAACATGCGATAACGTTGTTGAATATTGCGATAACGATATTACTTGCGATAAATAAACATATCACATCCGTTCTGCCTTTCTGCTGCTTTCAGTTTTCTGCTAAAATAAAACAAATTGCTTGTTGAATTAAAAAAAAAAACTGAAAGGAAGTTATTTCTGACATTTTATTGAACAAATTGAACATTGAATTGCACCATGAGCATATATGAATTTTAAAATAAGAAAAAAAAGGCCTAATAAATTGTAGCGTGTTATAGACATATGTCCTCGCCTTTGTTACTTTTCATTCATGCCTGCATGACAACTCCCCTGCATCTCCACTCGACTGCACTATTTTCAGAAGTAGTATATTTTGTCCTAATGGATCTCAACAAGGCGTGTATTTGCTCCGCTGCACTTCCCCGTGCTGCTAAATGTGCGGACGGGAAGATCAAAAGCGATGACGTGTGCTGAATGGATATAATGGAACTACTTGTTGGCGTGTTTTAGTGGTGAACAGCCAGCGTACAGTATGACATGTGGGAGAGGAGGGTGAATGGATGGATGACACCATATTCCTTTATTTATTTATATTTTATTCTTTACATTCTCTCTGAGTAAAAAAAGGGGGATAAATATCTATTTTGAGGAAGCATGTGAGGATGAGTCAGTCCTGAGTGATCGCTGTGTACTGTATGTCTTCTTCTGGCACTTTTCTCTACGAGAACAAAACCCACATTCTGTCTCTGCGAGTTCACGGGTGGAAAAAACGGAGCGCCGTTGACGTCAGTCAGATTTACACCTCTATTTCTGTCCAACTAGCCGCACACCTCAATAATACATTGATGAAATTATGTCCTTTCTTTAATGCATTTTTTTTTTTAACTCCATAACTATAGTATTACATGAAAGATAGTGTGAAATCTACTGCACAGGTGTGAAATTGTGCAGCATTATGGTAGAAATGAGCTGACCTGCTGTATGTTGCTGACATTCTCGTGAAGCGACGCGACACTGAGACTGCTGTTCGCTGGTCGGGTGTAGATTTGTTCCTGTCGGGGGCGAGGGGTGACGCAGAGGGCAGAGCAGGGCAGAAAACTTTCCACTCAAACTGCAGCAGATTGTTGTTGCACCACAAACAAATATCCTGCTGCCTCTCGTGTCCTGCTGAAAGTACGGAGGGGCAGATCAATACCTAAAGTATCCGTGCCACTAAGGAAGCGACAGTATTTCTATCGTTGTTGATCGTGGTGAATTTTCATTAGCGGGATAATCGTGAATATCGTGAATATCCTCAGGAATTGTTTCTTAAAAAAGTCGTAATGTCTTGAGAAAAACATTGGAATGTTTCGAGAAAAAAAACCTCACAATTGGATGAGAAAAACGTTGTAATATTTCGCGAAACAAACACAATTTGATGAGAAAAAAGTTGTAATGTTTAGAGAAAAAAAAATCAAAATTTGATGAAAAAAAAGTTGCAATGTTTTGAGAAAAAAGTCAGAATATTTCGAGAATAAAGCTGTAATGTTTCGAGAAAAAAGTTGTAATGTTTTGAGAAAAAAGTCAGAATATTTCGAGAATAAAGCTGTAATGTTTCGAGAAAAAAGCTGCAATGTTTTGAAAAAGAAACTCAGAATTTGATGAAAAAAAAGTCTGAATATTTTGAGAAAATATTTTGAAAAATGTCATAATGTCTTGAGAAAAAAGTCGTAATGTTTCGAGAAAAAAACCTCACAATTTGATGAAAAAAAAGTCGGAATATTTCGAGAAAATAACTCACAATTTGATGAGAAAAAAGTTATGTTTTGAGAAAAAAGCCGTAATGTTTTGAGAAAAAAAGTCACAATTTTAT
>JAOVVB010216537.1:0-10626 GCA_028570985.1 Heterobranchus longifilis
TGTGTGTGTGTGTGTGTGTGTGTGTGTGTGTGTGTGTGTGTGTGTGTGTGTGTGTGTGTGTGTGTGTGTGCGTGTTGAGATAGCGGGGGGGCATAGATTAGCCGTCTCAATCCTCACCCTGAGCTGCATCATGACCTGGCAGCTTACAGTGGGCTTCAATTCTCGAACAAATGATTGTGTCATGACACTTCACACATGCAGAGCCAACAACCTCTGCCATGGTTTGGCAAAGTTAAAGGTCCATTTAGTCGTTTATGACCCTATATATTTGAGGTACTGTATATTCACATAATATAAGTTTTAATCTTCTAGATCCATATAAGCATTTTACCCACAGCTGTATAGTTTGGACATGTCCGTGAACACACAATGACATGATACACATACTGTGGGCTATTTTTAGATTCAGTGTGATTTACGCTCTCAGAGAATATCATTATCATGTTCATTCATGACTGTCAGTGCTGTCACGAGTCGGACTTCAAAGCCAACCAACCCTGTGATGTCACAGGCTATGCTCAGACAAGACGGCGCTACACTTGTTTTAAAAATGTAACTTAGATTATTACTTATGCCTTATACTTATTTTTTAAATTAATTTGAATCCAATCCAATCTCACTGAACTAGAACTGAACTGATATTAACCTATAATGTTCTTTAGAGTGGGAATCCAGCTTGTAAATCATGCTAACTATATCTCGTGTTTAATTTCCACTTTAAGTTTTCTTCAGTATCAAAGTAAAAAATACCCAATAAGAATTTATATCCCCCAAAGCATCATGTGGAGCAAACCCCTGAGCTAAAGCATCAAACTATAGGTTCAAACAGAAAGTTTTATAATCCGGCACTTCGTTTGCAAATTTATATTCTGCAATTTCAATTAAAATCTTTGAATAAAAGGATAAGCATTTTGTGCTCGTGTGGAAATAAAGACCTATTTATTGCTCCATTTACAATTACGGCCTCAGAAAACAATGGTAATGATAAGTTCCAGAATGGGAACATGAAGAGGAGGGACTTCCTGCGTGCAGGGACATGCAGGAAGTCCCTCCCTTCATGTTCCATTGTGAGGCGTTATGCTCGCACTGTTTATCCAGCAAGCTAGAATAGTCCAAAAGGTATAACAACTCACCTACCAATGCCCCCTATAAAACCACAAATGTGTTGTTTTCACTTGTGTTGTTGTACTGATTAAACAAACGAGATACAGCAAGTTAATTAGTGAGCTTTAGAGGGGCTGGTAGGCAGATGTTGTTACATTTGGACAGAGCCAGGGTAACGATTAAGCTAAGCTAACTGGCTGCTGACTGTAGCTTTATATTTAACGGGCAAATACAAGAGCGGTATCAATGTTTTCAGCTATCACTCGGCGAGAAAGTGAAATGTATTTCCCAAAATGACAAACTATTCCTTTGGTGTTAATAGGTACTCAAACGAGTGCGATAGGGCTGTGGTGCTATGTCAGACAACAAAATTGCATTTGGATTGTGCCTTTGACATGCTCCACTCTGCCCTGCAACTGTGGGCACTCCAACTGTTAATGGCTGCCTCTGCCGAGAGGTCACTGCCAACAACATCAATGGGACAACTCTCCCGACAGCCCACACATCAATGAGTCAGTTTTAAATGCCTTGGTGGGCTGGACTTTTGGCAAAAAGCTGTTGAGGCAAATGCTGTCCAAAACTTTAAAAGAAGCTTCCTTCCTTTCTCCTCATTTAGAACCTACTGTGGGATTTCCGAGCAGGGGCCAAGAGACCGCCTCTGATGTTCAAGGTTTGGTTTGGACACTGAGAGATGCACACACGGCTGAGATAAGAGTCACTACACCAAAACAGGGAGAGTGCTTCCCTCTCGGAGCAGAGAGAGATAGATGCAGCTCCAAACTGGGCTGCAGCCAGCCTCTCCACAGCGGACTGTGTGGTACATGAATAAATGAATTAATATAGTCCACACTGGGGCATCTGTGGCACCAAGGTGACAGACTGTTATTGTTGTCATTGGAGGGATTTATTCATGAAATTCAAATTTCTGATCAAAAAACGAACATGATGGCTTGTATTCATCTTTTGTGTCAGTGTCTCATTAAGATATTCACTTAAGTGATAATTGGCCTAGATAATCTTGTGGTTGTTTCTTAAGTGGAATATGTATGACAACCTACATTCGCTACTAGGGATGGGAATCTATTTTAGTGCAGATCATGATTTAAAACACTCACAATAAGTTGAACGTGGTGAATTTCCATTTTCGGGAAAATCGTGAATATCCTCACAAGTTTACTACAGTTTCTTCCTTCAATTGTAACATTAGGAGTAACAACAGGAAGAGTACCTGTAGCTGTTACCTTGGTAACAACTAATGGGGATCCAAATAAACAATAAACATTCATTTGGCCACAGCCTATAAGTAACAGTTCAAATCAAGTATAATGTATTTAATTTGACAGAAAATCAATTGTCTCATTTGATGTAGTCTATTGAAAGAAGAAGTAGAAAGTTTGTTGCATGTACAATTAACATCGCTGTGCATATTTATCAACCACAACAAATGTAAGTTTGATCATTTAATAGGCTTTATGAATGTAGAAATGCTACAGCATTTCCACTGGAAATAAAAAATAAGGGGGACCTTATGATTTATGTTTACTTAAGATTATTTGTTTGTTTTTCCACAAAAAAGGACGCATGTCCTATCTGTGATGCAATAAAAAATATGTATTTCTTAGCAAAATGTAGTAAAGTGATACTGTGCCGTTTTAGGAGTTTTAATAATATTCCGATGATTATTGGGATAATCAGGACATGACATTTCCATATTGTCCCATGCCTACTCGCTACAATTGTATTGTTTTAAAAGAGGTATTGATTCAACTTTATAATCATTTTTGAGGCTGTAGTTTGTGGTGTTGTTGAATTGCACTGTGTTATACTGAGAGCTGTGTTTCTAGTGTTTTGTCCATCCCGTTTATATCAGCAGATAGACTAAAAAAATAGTATAACTGGGGCTGCACTGATTATTTTCATTATCAATGAATCTGTTGATTATTTTATAGATTATTCATTTCTAAAATGTCAGAAAATCGTGAAAAATGTCCTATACAATTTCCCAAAAGCCCCACTTGACATCTTCAAATTGCTTATTTTGTCCAATCAACTGCAAATATATATTTCATTTAATTTTGTGAAACTGATTTAAAATACTTGGCCAAGGCACATTTTTCATTTCCGGGACTAGATATTATTCTGCCAAAAAACAAGGATGCATGAAGGATAAATAACCATTTCACGGTAGAACTGGTCAGGTACATGCATATCCCTGAAGGAAAAATGGCTTTATTTGTCAACAAATGATCTTTGACAAAGTGAATGGCAGCTCTGTAAATCACTATTGACTCATTTCACCAGAAGAGGGAGACATTATATCCCTGTGAAAATTACCAAACAGCAGCGATGTTCTCCTTGCTCCTCTGTTTGCCTCTGCAGGAGAACAATTCATGCTAATATTATCAAATCTTTTTAACCTCAAAACCCTAGTGATATGATTTTCAGCTGTTCCTCCATCGAATGCAATTTTCGCCACTGTTGCAATGCTCATTACTCCGTGTTTGATTTACAAATAATTCCATATGACACCTGTTAGATGAGCCAAATAGATCTGAGCCATTTCTTGGATTCGGCCTCGACAGTCGGACAAGGAGGAATTTTCTTCCTGGCAGTTGTTCCTTTCACCTGGACTCTGACTAATCCCACGCCACGCGTGTGGCAGATACATAAACAACCTTTGTATCAAATATTCTTTTACCTATGCAAGGATCAAATTAGTTCTTTTCAATTAAAAAAAAAAAATCTATATTTCATCTGAGAGGTGACATGAAGACGGGCTTTGATCTCCCTCAAACAATCTTCTCACCTTTTCAAAGAGCACATCTCAGTTATTAATTATTCTCACTATTCTTAGAGGTAATGATTCCTTTTTGAAGCCACTCGTCACATTTTCTACTGTACTTGAAACAAAGATGATATTTGAAATACTGAAAAAGAATATAAACAGTCTGACTGTGAGCTGGTTAAAAGGGCGAGGAGAGAGGAGAAAGTCTCATCTGTCAGCGGGCGGACAGAACAAGACTTCATTTTGTTCTTGAGTGTTGAGAGACGATCGCTTTGGATTCCAAATGACGGGGGATTGACATGATATGAGACTTTTCAACAATCTGCAATAATGACCTTTTCTCCGAACCTACAAACTGTCAGGTAATAACATGTCTCAGGTGAAAATGGACAATCTTTTGGCACAGGTAAAAAGCGTTACCTAGCAACACCCGGTGTCCTATCAATAGTCGGCTTGGAGGTATCTCTGGAGATGCTCCCCCCCTACAAAGACCTGGTTCAGCTTGCTTCAACAGGCCCCATGACCCCCCTGGACAAACAACAGCCTCATTCTCTGCACCACTGCTGACCTCATTGTCTCTTTGTGAAGGGAAAATCCAGAGTTGCATTCTGTTAAATGGCAAATGGTGCATCAACTGCGAGCGGGACGGACCTCTCTACCTCCGGCACAGGCCTACAGATGAGCACGGACACCGCTGCTTTTTCCTCAGGACTGTACGCAAGGAAAACATGGTAAGAAAGGCAGACTGAAATACTCACTACACTTTGCTCCATCTGTCTAATGTATGCAATCCTGACAACAACACCTCTCTCACATTGTCACCTGCATCATTACAATGTACAGTAACAGCTGCTGTTTACACATGTAGCCTTCACCTCAAACTTGTTTCCTTCACACTCAGTTATGTTCTTTTTTTTAATATACTTCATGTGCATCGCATGGCCTGTGCTGCACAGCTGTACTGAATTTCTAAAGTGCTCTTGCACTATAATGCAACTCTTGCTAATTCCAAATCCAAAATATCATGTTTAGCTACACTCAAGTACAGTAACACAAGAGAGCAGATGGTGTGACACTTATTTAGATGGAGTTTGTACTGTAATTGTATAATATCAAGTCTGCATCCCTATGGAGAGCTTTATTATAATTACTGTAATGCTCTCAATATGTTGCTTAAAGAAACAGCTGCTCCTTGGAGAACACGCCCAACTAAAACACACACACACACTCTCCAGAGTGATAAAAATTCAGGGATCAGGAAATGTGTTTTAACCTCAAATTAAAATGTGTTGTAAAAGACGTGAAAACAGATATGCCAAGCCTCCAATTTGCTCATTTTACCTTGCACACTGAGGAGATATTCTGTCTCCATACATCTGGACTGGTTAGTGGTGCTTAATATCCAGGATTACAGTGCTTCTAATTAAATCTGATGGAGCCTGACAGCTGCACTGTTGTTAAGGGGCAGAACTGTGTTGCAAGTAAGCAAACTTGCCAAAATTCTAACAAATAGGAACAAGCTGTAAATGAGGTCTGACGTGCCAACTGTACTTCTTATAGAGTCTTGATGGAGACACATTATCAGTGATTGAGAACCCGGCGGCCGTCAGCCATCCTTTTCATTCAGAGAAAACAGCAGGAGTCGCGGGGACCAAGGGAGTGCAGGGCTGGTTAAAGGGGATTCACTCTACAACTCACGGTAAGCAGTGGTGCACCATCACCCGATGGGCATCAGACTACAACGGAAATCTTGCGTCACCCGTGCAAAAGACAACAAAAGCGGTCAAAAGACACTAAATATAAATACAAGTATAAATAACAAGCCTAATTTAGCTACTGTTGACATTGACCCTAATGAAAACCTATGTCGCACAAACCCTACAGTGTGTCTTGGATTAGAGCTGAACGATCTTGACAAAATAACAAATTGCAATGATTTAGACTGATATTGCAATTGTGATATGATTCACAATATTGGAAGGGATAATTTTACATCATCATTTTTACTGAAAAATATATTCAAATGATCATGGTGTGATTTTTGCGGGGATCTGTACCAAACAAAGAATGTTTCTTAAGTCTGTAGAATATGATGTGTAGGCTGGGGCATCTCTGCAGCACCACAATATTTAATTTAAAATGGTATTTTCACACATTTCACCTTTAACAAATATTGCACCTCCTGCGATTTGAAAATTGCAGTGGGCCGATAAAATTTGGATTAATTGTTCAGCCCCACCTTGGATTATTTAAAGAGACTTGAATGTTTATTTTTTGAGACCATATACCCATGCAATGAGCCACAAAATGCACTACAGTACTTCTGAAGTATCCGAAGAGCACCTGTATGTGATCACCACACAGATCCAGCAGTGCTTTTACTCCATTGTCTTCAAGCCTAATTAAGACTTTGCAATAAATCAAACCATCTACAGCTCAGTGATAAGAAGTAAAGCAATGCTTGTTTTTATAAATATGTCACTGTATAGATTTGCTTTTCAACTCTTTAGTGTTAGTGCTTTTATGGAATATAGCTTAATTAATTTCTGCCGCTGTCTCTGCCCTGTGTGTCAATGTACTATATATGTAGCAGCTGACATTTAATTATTATTCTTCTCAGCTCATATCTGGAATCAGGAGGCATTAACTGCAGTCTTAATTGTTTCTTTAGCTCACAGGCTGGTGAGGCTGCTGGCAGCGGTGTGTGCAGTTGGACTCCTGGGAGGCTTAGCTGTAGGTGTCTGGTTTCTAGGTGAGTCACTGTGTTGAGATAGAATCAGCAAATTAGCTTAACTGTAACCAGGAACTGTTGAGACAAATGTGCAAAATCTCTTGTTACAGTTTCTCAAGCTTCTGTACATTTTCAGGGCACAGCAGAGCCAGACAGATACTGGAGTTTTGATGGCAATATAAGCATTTGAAAGGTTTCACAATTTGATATAACTGCAACTAACAATTATTGTCATCACTAATTGCTTGTTTTATATGACCACCAGTCCAAAATCCCACAGATATGTAATATATCTGAATTTAAGAAAAAGGAAAGCAGCAAAGTCTCCTATTCGAGAAACTTTTGCAACAGGCAAAAAAAACAATCATATAGAGGGTTCCTACAGCTGAAGTCTAGTTTTTAATGCCACTCGGAATGAAATTTAAGACCAATTTTACAATAACCAAAATTGTAGGCGTACACCCGAATGTTCCAAAATCTGTTGCTGCTGACCCTGGTGCTGGTATCAGAGATAGCTGTGGAGTCAGAGGTCTAGTTGGTAGTCTAGTTTAGTGGGTATACTGTGATGACCCCGAAAGCCATTTTTTGTTGAATTTGCACATTTCCATGTCTTCCAAAGTACAGTGCCAGCTAGCTCGCAGACAGTGGATCCTCTGCTCTGAGCATCCTGGCCAGAAACAAAATATGACTGTTGTTGGTTCTGCTATCCAGCTCTGCGTGACATTAATGCGAGACGCATCGCTAAATGATTTAAAATATTGATTTAAGACCATTTATTACCAATCAAGGCCCTATTTTTTAGATTAATTAATTCAATGCATTTTAATATATTTTTAAGGATGTGTGGGAACCATGAGTATTGTTTTAGTGAGCTTTTTTTTCTAATCAGACCTCCTATAATATTTAATTTTATCCTCTTCTGCAGAGTGAAATTCCAATGCTCTACCAGACAGGGCTTGTCTGTTCTGGCTACTTCAGATAATCTGGCATTAAGTATAAATGAACATGTTTTTGCTTTCTGTCTCACTGGCTAATTAAAAGACGTACTAACTACAAATGTATCTACATATAGTCAAACTTCTGCTGAGGCCTTCCTACTCCAGTAGTCCAGTGGGACTTGGGGACACAAAGGAGACGCCTTTCTGCAACGTGACAGAAGATATTTCTATCTCTGACCCCAGGAAAGGTCTGTGTTTCCTCCTCTCTTCTGTGTTTGTTGGGAGGCATATTTATGAATTAACAAACAGTGCAGGATTGTGTGGTTGCACATTATTATGCGATTCATCACACTGGGTCATGGTTCAGCTTTGAAGTGATTTTAAGTTGAACAGTAGCAAAATTATCATTCAGCAGCTACTGCTTTCTTGTTGCCTTTTGTTCACTCTTGAGAGATGCCCATTGACTGACATGAAAACATCACACATAATGATCTGTTTGTATTGACTACATTAGCATAGATACTTGTGTTTTTCCTAATCATTTCCCACTCATAGAAGAGGCTCGTTCATTAGTGTTGGCTGAGAGCTTGTCTCTGGAGGGATTTTCAATCAATCAGGTTCAGTGTTTTACAGAATCAGCCCGGAGAACTCCCTCCTGGAGATCCAGCTGGAGAAGCTGCCCACCTGGCTGCCAGTGTGCTACGAGAGGTGGAACTCTTCACTGGGAACGCTGGTCTGCAGACAGCTAGGTTATCTGAGGTCTGCACTCCTGACAGAATCACACACACAGACACACACACACACACACACACACACACACACACACACACACACACACACACACACACACACACACCACCTCAGCTCTTAACACTGATGGAGCGCCCACTCACTAACTTATAGTTTAATCTCAGCCTGCTTTGCCAAGGTTGAAGGCTCATCTTATTTATGGTTTGCTAATACCTCATTTGCAATCTTGCTTCACACTTTATGAGTCTAAATTATCTTAACACTCACTCCCACCCATTTTGCATATGTTCTCTTACCAGACTGACCAAGCATAAAGGAGTGAATCTAACTGATATTGGGCCAAACTATACTGATGGCTTCATACAAATTACCTCAGAACACAAGAGCAATCTGGAAAATATGTGGCAATTCAGGTAAGGCAATTTGTCTGAGGACATCATACTCTAACGATGTGGCTACAGACACATTCATTATGCATCATTAGTTACACCATTTATTCTCATTTAGGGGGAACTGTATCACAGGGAAGGTGATCGCTTTGCAATGTTTTGGTGAGCAAATTAAAACTTAACTTTTTGCTTGACTTTGCATCTAACATCAAGCCCTGTAGTTCCATCATAATTAGAGCCCGACCAATTCATCAATACTGGCCTATCACAGACATATCGGTATCTATCGGTATCGGCGTATATGTTGTCTAATATGCACCGTTATGAAAACTGTTTTTTACAGAACATATAATGCAGAAAACTATGCTTTAGAAAAGGTGACATTACGTAGTTCTTTTTGAAAATCATCAGCAATTGACATACAGTATGGATGTTTATTTAGCTATTCATTTTATTTTTATTCATTCTTTCATTCTAGAATTGGTTGACAATGCAATACATTGTATGTATAATAATGTTAAATATTCTTTAATAAAGTTATTTGTTTAAGAAAGCAGCCTTCTGAGTACCTTTGCACAGTCATATCGGTGCCACAAATCTGTCACACTGTGTTATATTTTATTAACTAATCAAATATTTTGTATATAAAATGTTTATCTGCAAAGTAACCAGTAACTAAAAATGTCAAATAAATGTATTTCCCCTTGAAATATAGTGGAGTAGAAGTATAAAGTACCAGAAATTAGTAAATTACAAGTACCTTATAATTGTATTTATGTACAGAAAGTACATTTTCTTGGTTTCAATCCACCACTGTTTAAGACTGAAGACATTTCTATTTGTTTTTTTGTATGGTCAGTTTGCTGAGTCATAGTTTGATCATCTAGGTGTATTCTCTTTTATTGTAATATCAGATTACTAATTAACCACGACAGAAAGGGACTTTGCTCCACCAGGAAGTCTCAAATATTTTACAAGAACTCGAGATACAGACTAAACACTGATATAGTTATTAATTTACCAAAGAAACAACATTTTATTAATTTACACACATGATTCACTAAAGCAAGATGAAATTCCATCAATTAAACAACCAACACAGACATTTCGATCAATTTGTGTCAGTTTCCTTTTATGGTAAAACGTGCGTCAGTGAGGAAACCATGAGTCATGACGTACAGCAACTTGTGACTTCTTTTCACACCCAGTAATATGGTGTTCACATTACTGCTGCTGTTCAAAACTGTCAACAGGTTTTATTTAAAGCTTAAGTGCAGACATCCACGCATCAGAAATCTGATATTGCTCAGATATGCACAGGAAATGATTTGATCAATATTGGGTACAATCATGTCAAACTTCCTTCATGTAAAACTGTGTTTTTACCTCCCCGTCACACGGGAGTTTCTCTGCTTTATTTTACAGTTTCGTGTTCATCAACTAACTACACCAACGGTCGCATTTTGTGATCCGTGTCAACGTCGCAACTACTAAACTGACGGTGACGTTTAATGTCCTCGACAACCTCTGTAGTCTCATTTCGCCGCTTGTTAGCAACCGCCTTTTTAAACACACGTAAAAGCTTCGAAATTCACCAGCGCAGTATAAACCGACCGTTAAAATCTCTGAAGCTTGTGTTAACCACAGACTTTTATTTCAAACGTCTAAACAAAAACACATTAAAAAAATAAAAAAACATCGACTTCGAGACGAGGGAACTGGAAGTGCTGAAAATGCTAACTCATTTCCGTGTTTTTAAACTACTGCTGATGAAAACCCAACATT
Organism: Heterobranchus longifilis; assembly: GCA_028570985.1. Taxonomy (NCBI): domain Eukaryota; kingdom Metazoa; phylum Chordata; class Actinopteri; order Siluriformes; family Clariidae; genus Heterobranchus; species Heterobranchus longifilis. Next base: position 10,483 of record JAOVVB010216537.1, read on the forward strand.
TCCTTATTTTGCTGCTTCACTATAAAAGCTTTTGAATAACACAGTAACAGGGGACTTTATTGTGAAGAATTTATAGGAAATAAAATGTGTTTATCATGAATTAGCGGAGCTTTGTTAGCAGCTATTCTTCAATGACAACAAGGG
>JAOVVB010216566.1:0-10626 GCA_028570985.1 Heterobranchus longifilis
GGGGGGGGGGGGGGGGGGGGGGTCCAGCACCAGCAGTATGAGTTGGAGCGCTGACTGTGTTTCTTCTTACTGACCCTCCCAGCAGACAGTAGCCTCCTGTCTGATCCCCTCCTCTCTTTCTCTCTTTACCAACATCATCACAAGGTCCTCCGAGAAAAAAAAGGATTTCTTGCTGTGCTTCTTGGAGGAGAAGGGAAAGAAAAAAAGGTGAAAGAGAAGAATACCTGACGGTGTTTGCCTCAGCTACCAGCAGCAGACGGAGTCCCTCTACAACCTACACCTACCTACCGGCTAGGGAACTGCCTGCATCCGATAAGGGATCTAGTCGACAAAATCAAGTGTGGAGGGAGGGGGGTGTGGAGAAAAGAAGTCGAATTGGAGAGAGGGAAAAAGGGAGAAGAGACACCGAGGGAGGGGAAAAGGTCAGGGACACGGGGGGGTTTATCACACTGCCAGAAATAAGGAGAGTGTCTACACCAACCGTCTGGCAGAAGAAACCAAGGAGACGGAGTGAAATAAACCAGCAGCAACCCCCTCTCCCCATCATTGACATTTTTTTTTCGCAAGGACTACTGTGGATCTTTAAACCTTTTCGACTTCTCCCAAAGACATTTTTTGTGCTTTGGTGAAGTTCAGGCAACACAGAGTGAAGTTTGGACCGTGCGTAATTTGGAGAGTTTATTGCCACACTGCGTCAGGATGCGCGTCTGTCCGCTGCTGGTCATCCTCTGTCTGCTGTGCGCTGGACGCGCTCAAAAGTTCTCCGCTCTCACGGTAGGAAGAGCCACACAATTCCCCAGAATACATCTCCTTCATATCCACGTGTAAAAGAAAGTTTTGAAGTGAAGGATATGCTTGTGCATTCCATGCGTAATATTTGAGCAAAAGGGACACGGTCTGGCAAATTATTTTTCTACTTCAGTCATGTAGGTCTGAAACATCTTTTTTAAGACAGTAAGTTTATCAGACTCGCATGCATTCTTTATGTCTTTCTTGTGAGTCTTTCCTCTAATAATCAGAAATACTTATATAGAAAATAATTAGTAAACATAGAGACATATTCCTGCTTACACTATGGGTTTTTAATAATCTCTCTCCAAAATAAAAAATAAATAAAAAGGCTTTCACTGGGCTGCAACTAACGATTATTTTCATTATCGATTAATCAGCAGATTATGTTCTCCATTAATTGTCTATTAAATGTCAGAAAATAGTGAAAAATGTCCACCCAAGTTTTCTCAAAGTCCAAGTTGATGTCTTTAAATGTCTTATTTTGTCAGTCCAACCCAAAGATGTTCAGTTCAATATGCTATAAAAACAGAGAAAAGCAGGACATCTCCATATTTGAGAGGCTGAAAACAGCATTTTCTGCCATTTTTGCACGAAATATTACTTTTCCGAAATAATTGGCGATTAGTGTGATCGACTTATCGTTGCAGCCCTATATATGTTTGATATCTGGCAGAAATGCAGGCTTAAAACTTAATAGATCCCCAGGTGGAGATTTGCTTTAGAAAAAGAAGTCTCTGTGTTCTCTGTGAGTTGTGTAAACTCCATGTCCCTGTGTGTCAGGGTCAGTGTGTGTCTGAGATGGCAGAGCTGCTGGCTGGTCTGCTAGCAGCACCGCTGTGGTTTGCTTTTAGTGCCTTTACCTGCCTGCCAGCGTTTTGTCTGCCTCTCTGTCCTCCTGTTCACTCTTGTTGTAGAGGCTGCCAGTGTGTCAGCAGGTCTGCTGCACCAAAGCACATGGCATTGTTTACAGCAGCAGCAGAGCATCCTGTCCATTGACCTTAACTTGCATGAGAACATCTTTAAAGACACATGAGGGGAATTTCACGGCCATGATCAAGTGCAGGTACAGTGCTAAAGGAGGAATAATAGAGAGCGGAATGCGCACTGTCAGAGGCTTCACCTCCTGATTTAGAGGTTGATGTGTGACAGCTGCCTCCCCCAGCACTGTTATTTATGGTCTGGGTGAGGATGCCTTAATATCCAATTGGAAACAAATGGCCATGAGTTGTTAACCCTGCAGGTGAAGGGTCGGAGATCCTTTCTCCCTGACGGCACTATGGAGTTGTGGAATGTGGGAGGAAGTGTTGTACGGAGCAGATGCTCCCCCTGAATTTTCACCATGATACGTAACACACACAGTGTACTGATAATATTAATGTTTCTTTATAATCAGAGGTAGGACCAAGTCATTGTTTTGTAAGTCTCAGGTCTTTGCACTCGAGTCCCAGGTCAAGTCCCAAGTCCTAAACTTTAAGTTTTGAGTCCTAAACAAGTCATAATACGTCCTTCACCAAAAGTAATGCCATTTTAACAATGGTGTAATAATATAATACATGTACTGAAATCATGAATGCCTTTTAAAATTCGTATTTATCTGTTAAAAAACAAGTGCGACTGAACTAACTGAAAAACTGAAAAAAGCAAACAAAAGTATCTTTGGTATAACTTTTTCCAACTGGCACTCAGTAACATATTGTTAGTTCTTTATGGTTCTCTCCTGCAACTATATATGTATATATATATATATATATATATATGTATATATATACATATATATATATCGTTTTTCAAGATGTGAGACACCATCGTGACATAAAACCAGGGTAAATAGGAAAGTAAGAAATACACAAAAGAAAAAGCTAAATGAACACATAACGACATAAATAAATAAATCATAATAACAATAGAAAAAGAGAAAACATGCACACACACTAAAAGCATTACAAATATTTTTTTTTTTAAATATTAGAAACTAACATACAGAATACACCTTATCCATCAAAATGGCCCTTCCCTAATGTTATATGTAATCCAACTTGCAACCCCTCCTAGCATTGTGTGACCTGCCTTCTGGTGGGGCGGATGAGGGAGATCAGTGTTGGAACAAATGAGAGAAAGACTTGTGAATAATATGAATTGAATAAAGATGTAATGTTGTGGGGATGCAGGGGTTTGGAGAGTATACAAAGGTGTATTCTCTCCCGCAACTTGATTGGATGCTGTCTGATTGATTCAAACAAAGTAGATCTGGGGTGATGAATAATAACGTTAGTTGATTCAGGAAATGTAGGGAAATCAATTGATTTGTGGCACAGTTTTAAAATAACATACTTTTGAATCTGTAGACTTCTGGGAAGCTATCACGTATTTTCAAGTCAAAAGGCTCAAGTCCAAGTGAAGTCACGAGTCATTGGTGTTAAAGTCCAAATCGAGTTGAGTCATCAAACTGGTGACTCGAGACGCATACAACAGTGTTTCCGACATGACAGCATCCTGTGCTCTGGAAACGTCTCTATTTCATTGCATGTTTCAGTGGTAACTGTCTGTGTCATACTGTGTCCCCACTGTGGCTCATTAGACCTTCTGTATTGGACATGTAGTACTGAAACTTGTCCTCCTACAGGACTCTGTGAGTGATTCATGGCTTATTGTATGAATGACACAAGAGAGGTTATTGTTGGTTTCAAGAAAACGTCTCCATGTGATATTTTGTGCATATTTGCGGTCGAACAGGCAGTTAAATATATGGGATATTTGCCCAGGTTATTCACGAGGCAGACTTTTTCCATGCTTTATGGAAGTATGAAATAGTGTGTGAAAAGATGAGGGAGCATCGACCATTGGCTGCCTCTTTTTTCAAACCTGGAGAAAGCAATTTTAGTATAACATATGGGCCCCATTGACCCCTATGCTTTCATAAAATTGTGCACCTGCTCAGAGAGATTTTTTTTTTAATCTACGGCCTTTCACACCACCTCTCTTTCTTTTTAACATCTTTCGCAGCAATTAAATTCCTTTTCCTTTGATTGAGTTAGTAGCCTGGTTAAAGGCTGTCACTTTCTTCCCTTTCCACCATGCTGGAAACTAATGATCCCCTTTGCATCCTAGCGTCCACGCAGGAAACTCCCGCCAAGGCCATTTAACACGTTCGCCACGGCTCTCAGCTGGGGCCCCCATTGACCCTGCAGGTCCGTGGTGTGAGGGGCCTCTCGGGGCGCTGGAAGCGGGGGCCTCCCAGCCCAGAGGGCCCTTATCAACCTACAATGTGCTCTCTGCTGGAGGCTCGCCTCCTCCGTACTCCATTCAATCCCACAATGCTGCAGAGCCAGGGGGAGGTAATAGGATTTGATTTGTATGCTGGTTGGTCTTGGAAAAAAAAAGTTTCCCTTACACTCCGCCAGTCTCGCCCTCTCTCGCCTGTCTCTTGTTCCATTGCCAACCTCTTGTATTATTTGAGCAGATGCAAAAAGCATCTTGCAAGAGAGATCACGCAAGGAAAAAAAAAAAAAAGAAATCGTGAAAGGAAAAAGAGCAAAATAAAGAGAAAAAGCAACAGAGATAGTTTAGGGCCAGCTGTCTGGAAGGAAAGGACTTGAGCAATAAAGGGATTTGAGTCACAATATGTGTTCGGTCTCCTTTTATGATAAATCGGAGTGGAAGCTTGTGCTGCATGTAGCTGAGGCGGAGGCCATCCATCACTCTCCACCCGTGTTGCTGTGCACGATGATGGTGCCGGCTTGGAGAGGCTGGAATGAGACATCAGGGGAATGTCAGGGCTCTGCCTCGGCCTCGCCCATCCATCACCACAGGCCAAACACACAGTGATCTGCAGCAGACAGCTAACTACCATTAGGAGTACACAGGAGGAAGAGGTCCTCAACACACCATCAGTCTCATGCTTCTTCCTCTCACTGGCTTTCACATCGTATTTGTTCTCCTCCTTCAGTGTGGCCAACTCAGACTGTATAAAAAAAGATGGACGTAGCTTCCGGGACTGAAAAGTGAAGCCAATGCGGAAGTGCCATTCTTTCAAATAGTCAGTAGGGGGTGACTCCACTGGCTCCAAAAATAATTGGGATTGTATAGAAGTCTATGGGTTTCAAGTCTTCTTCAATACAGCATGATGTTCATTTTGTAATGAATCCTTTAGAGTAAAATACACAAAGCAGGGGATGCTTTAGAGCGTGTTTACCTGAGCGTGTCTGGTAGCGACAGGATAGTCTTAGCAATGCTAACCATGGCACTGTGTACATTTAATTAGACGTGAACTTGTTTTGGGGTGTTGTTGAGTGTGTTTTCACACACTTTTTGTCACCTAAAATGTCTTGTTCAGCGTTCAGTTGCACCTGGCTAGCTAGCGTTAGCTGGTGACTTAGGGGAAACTACAGCTGTGTCACTGCAGTGAGGGTAGGTCATTAGGAAATTAATCTTGCAAGATTTTTTGCCCGTTCGCCGGTTTTCATAAATCTAGGGTTACCTTCTAGACACAACCATGGCTTAGCTGCATCATCCGCCCCACCTCCACCCTCTTGTCCAAATATGATAACGTCCGGTTGCAAAAGACCAAAATGGCAATCGCCAAAATGCCAAACTTGAGGCTTCAAAACGGTAGTCCACCAATGGAAAATGTCACAGTGGCTATGTCCATTTTTCTTACAGTCTATGGGCCAACTGTGACTTTGAAATAAACACTTGGATGTCTAATAGTCAATCTGGGTGGCTGATTTCATGGCTAACTGTGTTTTTCCATGCTGTGTTTTTGGAGCTTTTATCGTAAACTTGCGGGCACTTGGCGCTCCGCTGTGTGCTGTACAGTGGACATCTAGCAGGACACTGGGCTGCTGAATGACTCAGTTTGGGTTGTCAGTCTGCTGGCTTGCAGGGACCGATGCTGATAATGCTGGTGTAGTGTGAGCACTGGGGTGGCCAGCATGAGCCGTGGCGAGGCTGGCGGTCCACCACCAAGCATGACTGGACCGCACTCAGACACTATCAGAGCAGTTACTGGCTTTGGAAGGTTGCAGCCTTTGTAAAAAAAAAAAAAAAAAAGCATCCTCAGACCAGCCTGTCACGCCTGCTGGACTTTATGTGAAAGGGTGAGCTGTGAGTGACAGAGTAGAGGGTGAGAGGAGGTCACCGCTGCAGAAGGATGTCCTGACTGGTGTGGGAGGACAGGGGGAGAGGGAGGGAGGGTACCGGCGGGAGACTGTCAGTTAGATGCAATGATGCAAACAATCCAAGAAACTCAAGAGACACTAATAAGGAGGGGCAGGGAAATGTTTGACCCTCAGTTTATACAAAGAAATGGGCAACAAAATGAGTAGCTGTAGAAAGAGAATCCCACTCAAGTAGTACTATTGTTCTGTAAATATTATAGTATGTGTTAACGATTCATATCAAAGTATAATGTTGTGTTCAGACCAGACGCAAATAAAATAATCTGCTCGCTTAATTTGCGCAAGTTTGGATGCTGGAATCTTTTGTTTTGACTCGCTTCATTTGCACGAGTCATTCGTTTCATCGCGCCGTGTCATTGTGCTGCGCAATTCGCGTCGGAACTCGCATCTAATCGCGTCTTAACATTGACTTTATATGTAATTCATTCATGCAAATTAATTTATTCACACCCGGTGTGTACACGACACTCGAGTACTCGAATTCAGTGATACACTCGCGTTACAGATGAAGTTACAATGTAAAAGAGCAAATTTAAAATGGAAAATCCTCCCAATTGTGTGAAAACAGCATGACTATCAACCAGTTGGCTTGTGAGCCCTTAAATTAATGTCTACTTGTGACTAGGCTTGTGCCGATTGGCGATCAGATCGTATATCGACGATTGAAAGCATGATCGATGATTGGTTTTTCCTATGTCGTTATTATATTTTTTGCCTTTTATTGTGAAGCACTTTGTGACGTCTGCTCATGAAAGGTGCTCTACGAATAAACTTTTAACTTACTATCAGAACTAAGATGTTGTAAAAATCATCTCTAGAATGGTCAGGCACCTGCCTACATTACAGAGCGTCTGCAGCCCTACAGCAGCAGCAGGTCTCTGAGGTCCTCTGATCAGGGTTTGCTGGTCTGCCTCCTCCCTCCAGGCTCAAAACAAAAGGAGACTTTTGAGGTTGTAGCTCTGAAACTTTGGAACCCACTCCCATTGGACTTAAGATCTGTGGACACTTTTAAAAAGCAGCTTAATTTGTTTAGACTTGCTTTTACTTTTATTTTTAATTTTTATGTATTTTATGTTTTTAGCCTGATGTCTGTATTTCATGTTTGTTGTTGCCTTGTATTTTACCTGCTGTTTTATTGTGAAGCACTTTGTGACAATCGGTTCTAGAAAAATGTTCTATACAAATAAAATGTTTCTGGTGGAGTTAATCAGAGATGTTAAATGGAAAATGGCGTGCTGTGACTCGACTCCCCCCACCCCCTGGCATTTGGCCCGTGCTCTGTCACTGTCCCTTTTAGCTTTCTTTTGTTCTTCGGTCAGTTATTTTCTTTTTCTATTTTTTTCAGCCATAACCACAAAATATAACATCAAAAATAAAACGACCTAAAGAAAAATCTCCCCCTGCTTCCTTTTAACTGGCTAACGTACTCCACACTGCCAAACGTTGCCTGGGAAAATGTAAACATTTCATCTGATTTTGCTGGGAATTTTCTCGCTGATGGTCTCGTTTGCTTATGTATGTCATATAGAGGCATCAGGATTTAATTGAGACTGTTTCATAACCAGTTAAAACACATTTGAAATTGTTGTTTACCTCTCAGATTGTGAAATTTTAAAAACTTGAGTGACTGGTGGCTATAGGGGTTAAAGCATCAACCATGAACTGCAACGTCCCTGCACTTCACATCCAGCCTGGTTCCTTTGTTGCATGCCATTCCCATCTCTCTGTCTTCTCTATTTCCTGGCATCTGGCTTCTGTTGCTATCAAATAAATAATTTTGAACACAAATGGGTTTTTTTTCCCCCCTTTTTCTATTTTTTTTATTGGTGAGGAAGGGTAAATATGTAGACTACACTGTAAGTCTTGCCTTGCCCAAAATAAATATAATACTTCATTACTTCCCTGTAACCACTGGAAACAAGTCTGCGTTATGTTATTCCCAAAGGAGGAAGAGAGATTACTCTCCATATTTCTGTCCAGAGAGATGATGGATGAGTGCTGAGACTTGGACACAGGCTGTTCTTGTAAAGAAACCAGCTCTGCAGTGTCAGGATACTTTTTTGTGTTGTTCTCATGACAACACATCATTTTTAAAAGCCTGGGAAGAAAGGGATTGTAAAAAAAAAAAAAAAGTTTAAAAAAAAATTTCATTCAATCCAAAAGACTCATCTTCCCTCCCTCGCGGCTTCTCTTCCGATGTGTTTGAACGGGCCTCTCCTCTCTGATCCCCCCCGGGAAGATTTATGAGCAGGGTTGACAGAGTGGGGTGTATCCCCCCCCCCCACCTCTGGCCCAGGGCGACGCTGCCTTCCCTGCCAACCCTCTTCCAGGTGTATGCAGCCCTGCAGCCCTGCTCGTCTGAATGCCACCAAACCTCATCTCGCACTTCATTTGTAAGATGTCAGACACAACAAATTTTTTTTATTGGAGATCAGCCCACTCTCTTCAGGGATGGATGTGTGTTTTTTTTAATTTTTGCTTTTTATCTTGCCATGCCCTTTCTTTTGATAACTCATAACAGATTTTTTATGGCTTACCTTTAATTGAGGGCTTTGATTCTCAGCTTTGTGCCACAGATTGATACGTGTGTGTGTGTGTGTGTGTGCGTGTGTGTGTGTGTGTGTGTGTGCGTGTACGTGTGCGTGTGTGTGTGTGTGTGTGAGGGAAAGTCTATCCAATATGATCTCATGGGCTAGCGTATAAATAGCCACTTTTAACAAGTTTTGCATGTTATGTAATGCATTTTCAGCTTTTCACGTCATTTTACACCCCGTTCTCATTCCTGACTTCCTCCACATTCCCGGATTCGAAACCCCTTGACGTCACTACAGTCACTACAGTCATGTCTAGATGGTAACCCAAGATTTGCGAAAGTCTCACGAGATGCTTGACGTTAGGCATTGACCTTGAATGGTTATAGTTAGGACAGGTCGTTGGGGCAGCAAGTCTCGCAAGAGTTTTTGCCAGTCCTCGCAAATTTAGGGTTACAAACATGTCTAGACATGACTCTTCACTATGGTCGCAGTTTTAAACACATGGTTAGCATTGTGAATTCAAACAAGGTTGTGAATCTAGGCAACAAAACTACTTGGTTAAGTTTAGGAAAACATCATGGTTTAAGTTAAAATAATGATATTTGTTACGTAACTTGACTTGCGTAACTAAGTTACATACTCAACATAAATAACTCAACATTGACTTTTGGTTTCACACGGGACACAAACATCGGTCTCCTGGGTCCTGTGGGTGAAAGTCCTGTATTTGTTGGACCCATCCACCACCCCACCTGCCCACCCTAGACGGACGCAGTTTTAAACATGTTGTTAACGTTGGGAATTCAAACAAAACTTATGTTTAAGCAACAAAACTAGGTGGTTAAGTTTAGGTTTGGATTTAAATAAGGATGTTTGTTACGTTAAAAAGGTAAAAGTTAAAATAACACCGGACATGAACACCGGTCTCCTGGGTTTAAGTCCAGTGTTTCTTGGACCCATCCACCTCTCCACCCTAAACAGACTTTCTGGATCTTTATACTATGTCTCCTCAGTTCCAGAGTAATTCTTCTGAGCGTCTAATATTGATGTGGATGGGTTTACAGTTGAAAACCTGGTGCGAATTTATGGCAGAAAATGACACACAACAAGCAAAAAAAAACGTGATAACACACAAAATGACTTAAGAAATTGCCCCATTATTCATACTCCATTCCGTGAGACGAGGCTTGTCCGTGTGTCTGCTGTGAATAGTTGACAGAGAGGGCATTCAGACAGATTTGGGATATTCGTGCATCCACTGAAAACTGAACAAAAAAGTCACAAGACAAAAGAGTAAAACTGAATGAAAAATTACAGTGTTTCATATGTGCAAATATTTTCATTATAAGAGAAGAAAAAAATAATTCAGAGAGGTATTTATCTTTGGATATGACTGACTGAAAACAGCACCTGCATAGGCATGGATATTGAGTTTGTTTTTTTCCACTCAACCCAGGTCATTATTCCACCGAGCTGAATGAATCACGCGAACGTTATGAAATCCCAACACTCACACTGTAGCCGCACAAAGCTCCCTGACATCTAGTTTATTCAGCCACTCTATCATCCACTGTCTTTTCATTCATTGTAGCAGTCACAGCTTGTTGCCACCCCCCTCACCACCACCGCCGCCCCATTGTGTGGCCTGGCGAGGGGGTTTCATACCACGATGGCAGATACAATGGTGGCATTGACACAGGTGATCCGATGCGTTCAGCCAGGAGTCTCCGTCCTTGTTTCTCTTTTCATGGCTGAGTAAAACATCCTCAGGAGCGATTCCAGGTGAATACCTGTGCAGGTGTTGGCACAGAGGAAGCGTCAGTCAAGTCTTCTCCAGCCCTTCAGACAAAGACAAAGCATGGCTGCACCCTGGCAGGCTTGTAGTGACACTGCCCCATCTTTGTGTCTGTGTGCTGTACTGTTTAACAGTGCTTTCCACTGTATTCATGAAAGGATGTTGCTTATGAACCTCCTGAGCAAAGATTTGAAACTGAGTTAAAGGTCCCATATTATGCTCATTTTCAGGTTCATACTTGTATTTGGGGTTTCTACTAGAAAATGTTTACTTGCTTGAATGTTCAAAAAACACTTTAGTTTTCTCATACTGTGTGTCTGAATACACC
>JAOVVB010216615.1:0-20474 GCA_028570985.1 Heterobranchus longifilis
TCTCATATTGTTTTGTATGAAGGCCAATGTCCTTATTTATGATTTTTTTCTGTTCAATGTGTGCGCTTAGAGACTCCAGTGGTGGTGAAGTTGCCATGACTTTCATTAAAGCCGAGGCCGAATGAAATATGGATGTGCAGGGAGTGAATTAGAGTGATGGAATGGGCCAAATATTGCCTTCGTGGTGTCTCGGCAATACTGTCTTGAGGGGATAGATACTCAGGCCTGAGGAAAGTAAAAACCCCTCTCCAAGTTCAGCGCATTCATCAGCAGGCCAGAGAAGTTTGCCTCCATGCAATGTTGATGACTGTTGTGCTACTGAGTATTTTGGCGTATGAGAAAAAAAAGTGGAATCGGTGGGAATATCCGTGACCTTTATCTGTGATGAGGGTTTGACCTTAATAAAAGGATTCTAACAACTTCAATGTTACTTCAACAAATCTATTATGGCTCTGACATTCAAATACCAATGGTGCTTAAAATGCAATTTGCTTTTAATGATTTAATGAAATGAGTCAGAACAGGAAAAGGTACAGTACTTCATAAAATCTTCTTTTTCTTTGTGCCACACAGAATGACTCTATAATATAATAGTAGGAGAAACCCTTAATGATGGAGGACAAAACTAAAGTTCATATAGATTATTAATTAACCCTTCTGCATGAGAAAGATGTCAGTTCATGGCAACAGAGAAATAAAGACAAAACTGGCTTTATTTAAAACTGCTAAAACTACTGTGCAGAACATTAAATATCATATTAAATACAAGTGAGCTGCCTGGCATCTTCTTTGGATATATTTAAAGATTATATTGCATCAGAAAGTATAAGCTGCAAATCTCAGCCAGCAGATACCGATGCGAATACCGTACAAATGGAATTGCTATTAGTACTATTTTAGCTAGGGATGGGCCAATAATTGATTTTTATCATGGATCGTGATAAAAACACTCATAATAAGTTGGTTTTCCATTATCGGGATAATCGTGAACATTGTGAATATCCTCATGAATTGACTGCAGTATCCTATCTGTGATGCAATAGTAAAAAGTCGTAATGTTTCGAGAAAAAGTTGTAATGTTTAGATGGGGGGAAAAAAATCGCAATTTTGAGAAAAAAGCAGTTTTGAGAAAAAGGTCTAATGTTTTGAGAAAAAGAAATCATAGGCCTAATGCTTTGAGAATTTTTTTTTAACGTTTCGAGAAAAAAATCGTAATGTTTCAAGAAAAAGTTGTCTTTTTTTGAGAAAAAAAAATCAAAATACTTCGAGAAAAAAGTCGTAATGTTTCCAGAAAAAAAGTCAGAACAAAGTAAAACGGAAGGTAAAGTGATTCCAGTGTGTTTTACTGCCATTTTAAGAGTTTTAAGCATATTTCGTTGATTACCGGGATAGTATCGTGAATCACAATTATTTTTGCCAGGATAGGCTAATCGTGACGTGACATTTTCAGATCGTCGCATTCCTAATTTCAGCACACTGAATAATTGGCTAACGTCACCAAGTTGGATCCACTTGATCCCAGCTTGTTTTCGTGCTGCATAAATGAAATGCAGCACCGTCAGCGATATGAATCCAGTTCATTCAGCTCAAAATAATCCCAAACAGGCCTTCGGGTGGAAAAGTTTGCAATGTGGAGTGAGTTTACCTCATGAGTTTATTCAACAGCAGTGGCAGACGGCTGCTTATTCGAGTGTCTTACAGTGAAATGTAAAAATGAGAATTAATCCCCCCCACCCTTGTTGTCTTGTTTTAGGATTACTAATCATAGTTCTCCTTTCAAGGACTTTCCACATACAGATTGATTAAGTTTAGCCTCTAAATCTAATTTGGGTCACATACATATTGATAGAGATGTCGAAGGCTTCCGCCTTTAGTGTATGGAAAGTCTGCTTAAGCGGAGCAACTTTCGCAGTGTACCAAAAAGTGCATTCTCGTCACGGTGTGTGATGTGGGGAGGGCAGGCTGAAGTGGGAAAAGAAAGCTTAATTGAACAAACTAATGAGTAGTTCTTATTTCCATTGGGGATGTGCCAGTGAGATTGCTGGACAGTTTATCTGTGATAAATAAATGCTTTAGGAGCTAATTAGCTTTTAGGCCCTCAGGGGAGGGGGGTGTTGAGTGTCCGAGTGTGTGCGCGAGTATGTGTGTGTTTCTGTATATTGCCATATCTTCAAGTCGACACTAGTCCACTTCCTGTTCTTTCTCACTCCACCCCCCTCACTCACACATACACAAAAGCAACACCCATGGAGCTACTAAACAAGCTAGAATTAAACCGACTAAATGCAAATAAATGATAATGAATCTCTTCAGAATCACTTTGTAAAATTGTGCAGGGTCATCCTTCAGACATCAGCAAGAATATCTAGCTTCTTGTTCCAATTTAAAGGAATAGTTCAATATTTTGTGACATGCAGTACGCTTATTCGCTTCCGTGCCGAGAGTTAGATGAGAAGATTGAGGCCAATTTCACTCTCAGATCAACCAGTAGGATTAAATTGATTGATGAGTGTAACCGATTCTGCGCTTTAATCTCTGATTTATTATTATCAATGCTAATTTATTCTTTGCATGCAGTAGGATTAAAGGAAGAGTTTGACATTTTTGTTGAGAGTTAGAAGACTCTTATATCTGTTTAAAATGAGGCTACAGCCGGCAGCCGGTTAGCTTAGTTTAGCACAAAGACTGGAAACGGGGGAAACAGCTAACCTGGCTCTACCAGCACCCTAAAAAATCACTAATTCTTACATATCTCATTCATTTAATGCAAATTAATCTGGTGCTTCTCAATTGATTTTCGATTTCCAAGGGGCGTTATGAACAGTGCATGCTGCTGCATAGAGCTGCAACAATCAGAGCAATGAAACTGAGGTGGCAGGTATCAGCCAATCAGCACCTTTGTTTCGGTTTCACTTACAACACAACACAACACCATTTTGTGCTGGCTGCTAGGTTTTGTTTTTACTTTGTGGTTCACAGAGAAAAACATAGCGACCTGGTCACAAACTTTGTCTAATTAAGCCACTGCTACCCTAAAATGTTTCTGAAAACAACAAAAATGTTTCTGAAAACATTTTAGGCGAGAAATAGGCAATAATCTTGATTCATACTTGATCAGCACTGCCTAGTTGAGTTTCGTGCCTGAAAAAGAATCTTTGAGGCCCCCACTGTCTAAAAAATTGGGGCATTTTTCAAAATGTTGGTGGCACTTAAAAAAAAAAAGTAATTAGGCCTAGTGCATAAAGTTGCTTTTTTTATGTGAAATGAGCCCAAATTAAAATGCATACAGTAATGACCACCTTGTGCCAACATAAATAAAAAAAGCATAATATTGCTTTTATGTATTTATATTTGCAGCACTGTTTGTTTGTGTGAGTGTGTACTATAGCTGCCGGCTATAGCCTCATATTGAACGGACAGATATAAAATTCTTCTCATCTAACTCTCAGCAAAAATGTCAAACTATTCCTTTAATGCTACTTCTGCAAACATAACATGAATAATAAGTCAGAGATTAAAGCGGAGAATCGGATCACGCAACACTCATCATTTAATTCTTACTTGTTGATCTGAAGTGATAAATCCACAATACCTGCCTTTTAACAGTTTGTTTTCTGTAGTCTAATCTTGACTGCACTTCAGTGGATCATACACAACAGTCACATCTGCTAAGAATTCCACCTATTTAGGGCCCCTTTTCTATATCTGTTTGGCTGTTGGAAGATGTATGCTGCAGCCTGTCCTGATAAGAGCATATCTGCCAGTGGGACCACATTGAGGAGTCAGAGGTTGGCCGTATCTCAGTCTCTGGGAAGACGTAGCATCTGGGCGTCAGGGTCTGGGGTCCCCATGGCGACGCACGCTTTGCGAGGAAAGATCAAGCCATCACTTACTGATTGACTGTTTCCTCCTTGACCTCCTTTAGTGGCAATAATTAAACAGTGACATTTTGTTTGACATATGTCCTGGTACGGTACATTGTCCCATTATTATTTATTATTATTAAGGTATTAGTGGTAGTTGAGTAGGTTCGATTGCATGTAAAATGTAACTTACAGTAGGGGTGTCACAACTTCTATTCTAAATCGAAATTTGAAAAAAAAAAACAGCTTTATTGTCTATTTTACTCTAAATTGGACCATAATTTACAAAATGAACATCATGCTGTATTGAAGAAGACTTGAAACTAGCGATTGAGACCATAAACTCAGAACACAACGCAAAGTCTGCTGATCCGTCGGAGAGTCGGGGCACTGACGCTGAGCCGCCATTCATTACCTCCATCTTCTAGCCGCTGCAAAATGTATATAACAGAAACACAGCGTGTGTGTTACTTCTGTAGCACATATGCTAAAATTGGAAACACAGCATGTGTCGACTCTGTGCTGACATTAGCGGGCTCCGGTCTGACGTTAGCAAATGTTGCACACTGTTTCCGCTGTAGGCTGAAGAGAGTTAATGGACTCGGGAGCAAATCGTCACATCCGTTGGATTTTCGCGGGAAAACTCGACCTGCATCGAGAAAATCGGGAAGGGTCACATTTTGTAGGTTAAATTACGATCCTTTCACTCAATGGCAATAAGAACAATTTGTACATTACATCCACAAGTTACACAAACTTAGAGAAAACTTATGATTAATGGCTGACATACTACAGTCAGTTAGAACTGAAAAGTTCCTTGGATGAGATGTGAAACATCTTCAAGTATCTTCAACCAAATCTAACTGCTCTTCAACCATTTATTTGATAACCATGACCCGAATCACGGAGAATCTTTACAGACACAAGCATCTACACTGAAGCATGCTTAAGAAATGTTGTCAAAAGTCTCTCCATAGGTATGTACCGATTGAGAATGTTTGTTGAACTTTTCAGTTATACTGAAACGCATTCTTTGTATTGTCAAGGAATTTGCTGTTGCTGCAATGTTAATCCATTAAGTAAAAGACTCCATGGTCAAACATTCAAGAGGGAGACTATGAGTTTCTATGCAATTAGAACAAGTTGAAGTATAATTTGAAAAGTAGAAGGTGGAATACCATATGCACCGGTACAATAGAATGAACACGATAATTATGCTAAATTATAAAGTGTTGCTGACATCTGTCACCCCGGAATTTCTTTCAACAAATGAAGAGAAATAAACACAGAACATTCCTCGCTTGTAAAGGAGTGTAATCCTCTTGCCTCCCTGTGCTCTTTTCTTTTCTACTGACAGTGATAATTACAGTTTTGTTGGACGGCTTTCAAGGATTTATCTCCTTTTTGTATTAATGGCTTTGTGAAGCTTTTAAATCCAAAAAGTTTAATTTGTTGGTTCTGTGTGGCCACTGTAAGTTTTCAATTTTCCATACTTTTGTGTGAAATACATTTAAGTTATGATGTGAAATTCTTCTTGATGTTCTGACATAAAATATTCCCACAGTTCAGCTGCTCCTCTAAATATATATATAAATATATATATATATATATATATAAGAGCAGTTTTACATTTTAGGTTTGTCCTTGGGTCAGTCGCTTTGTGCAACTAAATCTGGATTAAATTTAAAACCTGCTCGCTCTCAACAAGTCTTGCAAAATACATAGTTTGTAATTACTCTGCTCTATCTGTTTAACCTGATGCTGTCAGATGGTTTGTTACACAGAGCCACTTGAGATGCCATCATTGGAAACTATTTGGAATAGGGCAGGCACTTTAAAAAATAAAAATAAAAAAAACTGGCAGGTGATTGGATGAACCATCTGTCTGTCAAACTCTTGCCGAAGTCAGTCAGGAATCTTTTCCATCGAGAAGATTTCAGTGTTGTTCTTTGCTCTTCTTTCAATGAAGAAATACTGTCCAGTTCTGATATAAGTTGCCATTGTTGTTTTGGACAAACAGTCGCCTCTCAGTGTCGTCGTTACATGCACCTAAACCGCTCCGTAGCTTCCACTACAGTGGACGCCGATTGGTCCGAACCACAGATATTGCGAGAATCCAGCTGCCGTGCCACATAAACATTTCTTAGCAACTCTATCCCAAACATAGGCTGGTCTGCCGGCTCTAAAATAAAACATACTCTTTTTGCTTCTTTATTTGTTAACACGCACCCCAAATTCTAAAACCACCACTAATCTGTGGGATTAAACATCCAGGTCATTCTTATTCCCAACTCGTCAAATACCGACGTTTGTCACGGCCCTCTGCGTCTGAAACCGACGCAAACCGACATCTGTATGAGACGCACTGGGCTTTCAACTAACTCCAGTGTAAACCCATTCGTGTCGTTATTAGACGCTCAGAGCAAGTGCTCCTGATGTCATGTAACATAGTATTAAGAGCGGAGCGGAGGGGTGGTGGATGACGCAGGACTTTGACCCAGGAGACCACTGTTTGTGTCCATAAAACCAAAAATTCAATGTTAACAAACTTACTTATTTTAACCCAAACCATGGTCTTTTTTCTAAACTAACCCAAGTGGTTTTGTTGCCTCAACATAAACAGGTACTTTTGTTTTCCTTCACAACATAAACCATGTGTCTGTGTTTAAAACTGCGACCAGTGCGTTCAATAGTGACGCTAAGGGGTCCATATAAACCAAAAAAGGCATAGTACAACAAGCCATCTGGGTTTAAATCAAAGAAACCTCCCTGCCACCAAACCCTTGTTGGCCCGCAGCTTTTCAAAAATGTCCTCCATGTTGCAATTTGGGGACAATGTCTGACAGACCACAGAGTGTATCCCCTCATTCAAAGCCTAGTCCTTATAACCACGCTGGGTTTTAATCTGGCCGAGCCACCTGTGAGGCTCGTCAGAACTTGAGCCCACGGGGGCAGAGCTGGGCTTCATTACTGCGTCGCTGGTTCTGGCCCAGTTCTCCCCTTGCTCTATCTCTCTGCCTCTCTATTCTTCAGTACCTGCAGGCATGGTACAGAAATGAGAGCCGGCTGCTTGGTCCTCCACATCACTCCATGGCCGCAATTTGTCATTTTTCACACGAGATGAAGCCTTTTATGAAACGAAATGAGTTTCCCTAAAATGAAGCGCCACAAAAGCTCCGTGATTAATTTGCTTGTTAGGCTATTGCAGCTGTCACCTGTGGAAGACATCTGGACAGCAGATTGACTAATGCCAGCAGTAGGGCTGAAACATGGCTCTCTCTCTCATAACCTACCCTACAGTCAGCCTTTCAGTGGGCTTTTAAAGGCACTACTCACTGTTTGAAATAGCCCCTTTCTGAGCAGCAATTAATAAGCATTACTTGTGATTGACATGGTAATTAGGTGCATTAATGTGGTCATAAGAGGCTTTGTATGGGGGGGGGTGCAGTGAACTGATGAGGGGTGGGCAGTAGACGTTAGGAAACTAGGAATGAGCACTGCAACCTCACTTAAAAACTAATTGTCCATTCGATTACCACCACTTTTTTGACAGTAATTTTGTCAAAAATGGCACTGCCAAAGTAACAAAGTGTAATTTCAGCTTTCAGATTATGTACTACACTGTAAAAAGTAAGACTGGGGTTAATTATTATTTATTTAATTATAATACTAATTTTAATTTAAAAAATAGTAAATAAATGAAGACTGTGTAGTTTAGAATCACATTGAGCGGAATTCAACAAATTTGAACTATTTATTAATTGCATTTTACTCAATTTTGTTTGAATAAAATCAGCTGTGAATCCCCGAGTAGAATTTAATTGTATTTTCTAAGGAAAGTCAAAGTTGCAGAAACTTTGACATTTTACTGAATGGGAGGTCTTTGGATTTAAACACCTTACACAATCACTTGAATCATTTATGCTCAACGCAGAGTATATACGAATAGAGCTTTAATGTCATGTTTTAAGAATGCCATCATTGTTTATAACACTGCTACTGAACATGCACTATGTGCACGCAAGAGCATTTTTGGGTAAGGGAAGTTAAGTACATGCGAGACTTTGGCTGTACTGTGTGAGCCAAAAATTCCATAATTTGATATCTCTTCATAATAACAAAGTTTGCATGAGAGAAATACTTATTTTATTACTTAATTATCCAGAGACAATATACAATCTTCTAAAAGTAATTATTTAAGTTTATTGAGGGGATTCAAGAGAATTAGAGTTGTTAATTTTAGCTGGAATGAAGCCCTTTGTGCTCTCCAAAGGATACAGAGTTGTTAGATTGTCCTGACAAATGCACCTTCCTCCTTTACAACCTGGATCTTATTTTTGCAGGTTTTTACATAATTCCTTTGGGAACACTTTACACGCCCACTTCAAATGGATGTAGCAAAATGTGTAATATTAACAGTGATGTTAAAGGGTTGTTACTACTGTCGATCCCACTGAGAATCACCTCTCACTTGTGCACATTTCAGCCACTTGCAGCTCACTGCTTCAGTTTCACATTCTGATGAACCAAAACAATGTTAATAGAAAACAGCCATCTTTGCCTAAAACATATAAAACCAACCATATGCTCCTTTTGTAAACAAATGTCCAACCTGCACTATGATGAAAGGATTTACACTGCAAACTCAAAAGGTTTCACTTTCTTCCTCCGTTTCAGCTGTTGGAGGTCTTGGAGCCCATCGCAGAACACAAAGTCATGTAATGGTGAGCACAGGCTTATTTTTTAATTATTGAGGAATTAGAGGGTAGCATTGGTTTATTTGTGTACCCTGTGTAATAAGGAAACATTTCTTAGAAAGCCGAGGCTTTGTTGGCATAACTGGTGTTCAGTAAATTCAAAAACACAACACAATACGCTGAGATTTGCAGACCAGAGATTTGATCAGGCTATTTTGAATGGCATCAGATGGAACCTATCTCATTACTGTGACCAATTCTTTTCTCTGTATAACTATGAAATTCCTGAGAGAGAGGCAGCATATAAAGGACCCTGCTACTGTAACAATAAACTGCATTGCAATGACAACATCACTGGAAGACCTAAGAGAATGCTTAACGTACACAGAATTACACTCAGTTCAAATCATAGTGTGCTCATGGGCCGATTTTACGAAACAAAAAGTAATATTAATAATGAGCTTCAGGCCCAGTTTTGGTCAACTTATTTTACAAACATGAATGTCTGCCATAATGTGCAGAATCCATACTCATACCTGTGCACATACAGTTACATTTCATGCTTACGACCCACATTTACGTTTATTTTTAGGCAATGACCTCTAGTGGCCGTAATCATTTTGACGGGAGCAAAGCAGGAAGTCATGTAATGTAATATTAAGACTGAGAAAGTCCTAAATTGTGGGTGGTGGATGGGTCAAACAAACACAGGACTTTGACTGATATTTGTGTCATGTTTGAAAAGTCAACGTTAATTATTTTACCTTTACATAACAAACTTCCTACGTCACATGCGTAATTACGTCATGCATGTACATACAGAAGTGAAGTAACATAATAAATTTAATGATTTTAATCCAAAACACAACCTTTTCCTCAATATAACCAAGTAGTTTTGGTGTCTAAACCTAACCAAACTGCAACCATTTCACAACGTTAGCTTAAACATGCTTAAAACTGCGATTTGTTATGTTTAGGTATGAGAATGTGTTGGTCTCCTGCAACGATGGGTCTTATTACAGGGTAGGAACAATCAACCTTTGGAGGACTTGTTGAAGAAAAGAGTTTGAGTATCAGTAAAAGAAAAATGAGACAATGTGTAATGGAAAAAGATGCATGTGACTTAAACATCCACTGAAGAGCCTAAAAATTGCAGCAGACAAAAACATCACATCTGTGAGGAGACGAGACCTTCCTCAAATTAATACATGAAACAAACATAGGCCTATATGCCATATTTCCATCATGTTTTCCACATTGTGTTTGTTCGTTTGGGCTTTGACTAGCGCTCTTTTAATTACATCATCTTGTTGCGTCGTCCTCTTCTGTAATGGTTTAATGAAACCCGACCGGAGAATTAGCGCCACCAGCTGTTTATCTCGATGCAATTAAGTGTATTCAAATCAGTCAGTATGCATACTAAAAAACCCTTGATTATTAAATGTGCTGTTGATGGACATTAATCTCCCACAATGGAAAACACAAGGAAATGGAAGAGCTGCTCACAGCTGCAAAAAATTAAAACTATTTGTGGATGATGGTGAAACAGCTCCAGGGACACCCAGAAAACAAAAAAAAAGTTTACTTTATTCTAAAGTCGCAATTTGATTGACACCCAGTGATGCATGTATTGTATAATAATTTCCTATTAGTGTATAAAGGTTAAGTATGTTGATTTCTAGTATTAACTGCAAAAACAGTGTAAAGATTAGTATATTACAAACTGTAGTTTGTATGGAATTGGGACACAGCATGACTTGATAAAACAGCAGACCGTAGAGGGGAAACTAGAGAATATTGAACAGGTGGGCGTCAGTGACCTTTTAGGAAGCTCAGAGCCACCTTATACCGTGTTCTTTTTTTGTAAGCACTTCAGATTGTTTAACCCATTACATGATTCAGTAAAACTTAAAGGCAAAGGATGTAGATTAAATCTCAACACATGTGCCACTGACTGTTTCTGGTTAAGGGACTTCATATGGTCCACGCATGTTCGTGAATGCCGACGCTTTGAGATCGATTTCACACGTCACTGCGTTCTGGAATGCGTCGCCTGAAAATCGTAACGCAATGCAAGCGCTAGTTGCAGACTGAGCGTTGCTGCTAATCGCGCTGTAGCATGAAACAACAAGAGAAAGCTGACCCTTTCGGTTTGGGTTCACAGAATAACCGTGGCCGAGCAGTTTGACGAAGCTCTATAGCTGAACATGTCCGTATGCGTTGGCATATTTATGACACTTTGTCACATCTTCATTCAGACACACATCCCATCGTCTGTTTTCTTTTTTTCTTCCTTCTGTGCAGAAAGCACAGCAGTACACATTCCTCCCATGGATGTACGATAAGAACTGGATACAGCGATTGAAAGCTGGTCTGTGGCGCATGATAAGCCAAAAAAGATCAATTGCCATCTCTAAAAATCCCCGGGTGATCGGCACTGCTTCCGCACTGTGTGACCCACAGAGCAGGCGCACGAGAGACTCCCGCCGGCCGAGGCGGCTACATCTGGTTTAGCGCTCCGGCTAACTTGAATGGGGATTCAATAATTCAACTCTTCTACTCTTTCCAAAAGTTATCAAACCAAATGGATCAAATTCTGATAGTGAAACAAGTCATTTCGCGGGGGGGTGTGACGCTCAAAAAAATGTATCTACAGATTTGTGTCTCTTTCGCCATGTAAGTCGATGGGAAAAAGTCTTTTTGGACCAGAGGGCATCACGTGACGCACCCAATAGGTGCAATACCACCGTTTGGCCACCGTCAAATTGGCTTCAAACCCTGACACACTTCCTGGGGGCCTTGGTCCCACCACAGATACCATGTTTGTTTACTACTGTTGCCATAGAAACGTTCTGATTAGCTCTATATTGCCCCGTTGAGGACTGACGTTTGTTGGTATGTATGACTGCACGCTCAGTATGTTCACCGGGGACACACACGTTTGTGCCAGCTGTGCCAGGCATTGTCATTTGCGTTTGCGTACTTGCGTGGACCATGTTTCTGCCTTAGCTCTTAATTACAATGAGTGGGTGTGGCACCTCTCCTGAAATCAGGCAGCATTTGTTTTGCTCAGGTTGAGATGTGGGATGATGTATACAGCATTAAAAATATAATCTGCATAGTGTTTTTCTTGTGCTAGTTAAAGTGGTTTTGCCAAGGCAGCTTATATTCATGCTTTGTTTTAAGTTTGCTGCGGCTGCAACATACCAGATACAGGAGAAAAAAAGGCTCTCCAAGTCATATAATCAGTCCACACCTTACCATGGCCGTCCTCGCAAACACCAAGGGGAATGAAGGGCATTGTTCAGTGTAAATGCACTTAACTCCTCAGCTAAACTTCTGCTGCTTCCCTGCAGCTATAGCCTCAAAGTCATTTTAGACAGGACTGACAGACTAATCTTGCCCCTCCCAGGCACTCAGTGAAATGACGCCTCCTCCTAAGACTTCAGATCCCAGCCTTACTGCCTCTCTGTCCTAATATCTCTCCTCTCATAACAGCACAACCAGAAATACAAACACACCGTGGCATATTGCCATGACGCCGGTGTTTTTAAGATCAAATGCCCGGCCACATAAAAGCAGCATTTCCAGCCAAAACACACACCCGCAAACACACACACACACACACACACACAGCCACACAGATAGACGCACACACAGACAGACACACACATTCGGCACTACAATGGCTGTCACAGGGCTATTTCAATAATCCCCAGCATGTATGTTTAATGGTGAGGGCCCAACAGGAAATGATCGGCAAATGAAACGAAGCAGCAGGTTATTACGTACCACTCTGGTGTCAGCCCAGGCCTCCCCACCATTAATTTTATTGTAACTCATTTCTGCGGCCAGAGTGGAGCAGGATTTAATGTTTCCATTCCCCACTCCTGTTCTGCATGACAAATTGTTTTAATAAACATATACTGGGTCATAATAAAGTAATAATAATCCTACCAGTCACCTTATATCACTGCAGTTAAATTTTCCCATAAGCCAACACTGGTTACAATGACAATTACATGGTAGCCAATCCTCAGCAAGGCAAACACAATGGGCAGATTTAATATAGTTTGTAAATATGATTAGTGTGCTGTCGTGTTATTGGAGTCTAGTATTTACATTTCTCTTCGGGCCTTTTTACAGTACAGGATCAGCATTGAATAAAGCTTTCGCTCTTTTCCCTTCCTGCTCTCTTTCTTCTTCCAGAATGCCTCCCCTCGCTCCCCTTCACAACTTAATGAAAAACATTGTTGACCGTTAATATTCCACGGATCAATCACCATTTTTAATTTTGCGGATAAATGTGCTATTGTGAAACCCTCAAAGGTCTCTCCCACCTTGTGTATGTGCGCGTGCATTTGTGTGTGTATGTGTGCGTGTGTGTTCATGCATGCACACTGTATTTCTGTGTGTGTGTGTGTCTGGGGGGGGGGGGGGTGGTTTCTTAGTGAAAGGGGAGAGAATGTGTTCACGTAATGGCTCATGGTTATTTGCGGGGGCAATTTTATGCTACAATTCAATTATTGCCTAAATTTGTTTTTAGCTCCTGAAGTCATTGCTTCCACCTGCAATTTACTCAAGACACAAACATTTACATTGCACACACACAAATCAGCATGCTTTTGTGTGTGTGTTTTTAATAGTCGGGTTGCAGCAGCCCTTTGAACTTGGACAAATAATAGAAGTAAATACAGGGCCGCATGTGCTGCTGATACTGACAGTTTTGATTGAATTGCCTCCAGATACTGTACAACATTATGATATACTAATTAAAACAGTAACTGCTTGTTAGTTTTGCATATCAGTGTACACTATGTGGCCAAAAGTATGTGGACACTGTGTGCTTTTCATATGGAGCTGTTTTTCAAGGTTTGGGCGAGGCTTCAGTGAAGGGAAATCTTATAATGATTTGCCGGGATCAGTGCCGGGATCAAGCCTTACTTCCTGTCCACACAGGAAGTCTGTGTCTGTGTTCCCATTCTCAAAGTCCCTTCAACAAACAAATAAACAACAACCTTTGAGTTATCGCTCCCGCTGAAAATGTCAAGTTTTGAAGAATATTAGATTCGTGCAATAAGGCAGGCCTGCTCTGTTCCTTCAGTCAATGATTGTAAAGATCTACAAATATGTTGACAACATTTTCGTGGAGGTGTTCCACCGAAATGGGTTTCCTTCCGACACTATTTTGCAGAGGCACCGTCAGGGTGATTGTGATTGGTTTAAGGAAATACAAACAGGCCAGTGAGTTTTTTTCACTGTCCAGGAGTGAAAGCACATTGAATCCAGACTTTCCCCCAGCAGCGCTGTGGAGATAGGTCTGGTTATGCGAGTCTAAATTTGGCAACAGTTTGGGGAAAGCCCTTTTTCCTGTTTCAACATGTTAATGCTGCCATTCCCACAGAAAGGTCCATTAAGAAATGGTTTTCTGAGTTTGATGTGGAAGAACTGCACAGACCCCTGAACTCAACCCCATCTAACACATTTGTAGCATGTAAGCTAACATGACATGGTACATAAATGCGCATTTTGTTCTACTTGTTTATGTTTGTATATTAGGTTTGTTTATATGAGGCTACAGTATGTGCATATATTTATCTAATTCCCATTGTTGGATATCTCCTGGGACACGATATGTAGGCTGTTTTTCTATTTCTATGTGTTGTTGTTGCTGTTAGATGCTGGTTGGTATACATATGGGAATGTTTGTTTTGTTGTTCATTAATGTGTCTGAATAATTTACCTATTTTTCCATTCATTCACTCACTGTAACTCTGACTGCGAGCTAAGCCTTATTACGCAACACCAGTGGCTGACCTCACTACTGCTCTTGTGGTGAATGGGAATAAATCCCTGCAGCCATGTCCGAAAATTTTGTGGACAGTCTGAAGAGTGGAGACGGTTATAGCAGCATATTAATAGTCATGGTTTAAAATTGGACCAGCTGACAGTTTGATCAGCTGATTTCTCTACGAGCTAATTGGCTGTTGAAACAGGTGACGTGCATTACGTTCTAAAACCAGCCACTGCGACTTGACAAGTTGCATCTCAGGCGACTCCATCAGCTGGTGAAACGGGTCCGTTCACACCGCTGCAACTATTCACTGTGACGTTCTAAAATGTTTTTGTCTCATTGCAAATCTTGTGTCTGCACTGGGCTTTAGTCCTCTCATAAAGTTTGTTGCCTTAAATCTGTGCGCTCCATACTTTGGACCAAATCTATCCTGATACATACAGTAAAAGCGTTTCCTGAGCTGATGCCCCTATCGGCAGGACGGCATCATTTGCCTGTGACTTCCAAAACCGTTCCAAATCACTGTTTAAAAATAAATCTCTTTCATGATGTTACAAGGCTATGGTTAAGGTTTGGTTAGGTTTCGTGAAACATTACAGTGATCCTTAAAAACACGTCGGTTTGAAACAGGAAACAAACAGTGATCGACCGTTTGACATTTTGTTGACCCATCAACGTCACTTTACTTCCTTATTTGCTCCTGTTACAATTAGGCTACTGCTACGGCTGCTGGAGGGCTTTGTCACTTGAACATACCGGTATGTCGAATTGGGGGAACTGAACTCTCAAAGGACTGATGCTGTCGTTCCTCTGGGGGAGAGCTTTTGAAAAATGCCTTAAAACAACATATGTTGGATATAATTGGCAAAGATCAGCGTCCATGGCAATTATGTCTGTCTGTCAGGAGCAAGTAGTGTGACAATGTTATGGAGCCTCAAAGTCTATGAATGGAGGAGGTCTGGGTTTTTGTGTAAACCTAACCAAACTTGAACCATAGTTGTGTCAGATCAGGAAATGGTCAAATGAATAATTTTTGTAACAGTGATTTGTAACGGTTTCAGAAGGCATTGAGAAACTATGCTGTTCTGTCGTAGTTTGTCATTTAGTTCGGAGGACTTGTTGTTTACATCAGTATGATGTTTCCGCTGGACAGGCATGTTCATGCAATGGAAGTTTACTATTTTTGTGTTTCCTATTGGACCTAAATATGCATGTTCTTGACTCTTACAATAAATAATGCCGTGCAGTATCAGTCTTGTCTGGAGTTGTGATGGCGCTGATATGTGTGGTGGTCTGATCCGCTGTGAAGTTGGCTGTTGGAGTCTTCTTTGTGTTGTCTATAGGCCTGCCTATCACAGCTCAAAGCAGCACCACTAATTGTTGTCAAACGTCACTCCAATTCTGCTGGACACCCTCAGCAATCATACCAGGGGAGAGAGAGAGAGAGAGAGAGAGAAAAAAAAAACACAGTTCAACTCTTTGCCCATCATTCAAATGGGAGTCTCACTCCTGCTGCTAGCCTTTAGTAGCCTCAATTTTCCCGCACACATACCACCGACCCATCCAAAAACCAGAGTGACATGAAAGGGTTCTCTTCCACCACATACATGCCATTGACAGTTGAATGAAATATTTATTTATGAAATCTAAAAACATGTATTCACCCTTGACACTAGATTCTGGGAACATTGACTTCTGAAGCACCTCACCGCCACCAGAGCCTGGCCCTCCAGTGAGTCAATTATGATGGCTTAAAGGAATGTCTGCCTCTCTCTTCAAGTGTCTACTTGGCCCTAATTTTTCATCTCAGACTCTTTTCATCTGATTCTGTGCTGAAAACATGAAAATAGTCAGGGCCAGTTCTTTTTAACCTGCACGCGTAACTGAAGTCAAGATTGACATATGGGGATTTTTGATGTAGTCACTTCAGAGCTGATTCCTCCGTGGCTTTTCTGTGGCTGCATTACGTTTGAGTCATCCACAGTATAGTCAGGTGATTGTTAATCTCGTCCATTCCAGATGCATAAGACTCTTTTTGAGGTTCTGATTATTTCGGGTCTCAAATTATTGCTTAGATTATTTGTCCAACACGTCTGATCTGATTTCTACTAAGTTTGATAATAAAGGCGTTTGCACACTGAGTCCGTATTTTTCATCCAAAATCGTTTTAAAAATAAGTCCAACCTCACGTTGTGTCAATCAGGTTTAAACACAGACTCAGTAGACTGGTGATACCAGACAATCAGAGATCTCTGCCTACTGACAGTCTGGGGACTTCTAATGCAAGGTAGTTACTTAGTACAAAGTAACAGCCCTTACATTTTGGCTAAGGACACCGGAAATGGTGCGCTGCTTTGGGTAGCATGTCTCCCAACGTAACTCGTCCTGTAATGTCCTCCAAAGCAGATGTATAGTCCGGCTGGACGGATGAATCATGTCCTAATAAAAGATTATGTTTGTTTCTAAGCGAGGAATATGTTTCGCTGCAAACACGACAAACATCAACAAACTTTGAAGGAGTTTTCTTTGGTGACTGCGGCTGATCCATCCTGGAGCCATCTCGTAACACACGTGTTGCTGGTACGACAGTGTTGACAAGCACACGACTTCTGCAGGTCACCGCCCCCAATATGAAGGACCGCCCTAAAGACTTTGGATTGGTTCTGCAAAGCAGTGTTTTTTTAAACTCTCTAATTGTTACAACCCAGTTTTAGTCATGAAAGCTTGGAAAAGGTCCTCAGTCTGTAGTTGAGCGAAGCGTCTACAGACTGAGGACTGAGTCTACTGACTCAGAAACTTTGCTCTGTCATTAAAGTTTTTGGAACAGGTTCGATTTCCTGCGTTTTTTCGCATCCGTCTAAAGGAAAGGAGAGTTGTTTGACCACTCAGAGCCACCATCCATGCAAATGTCATCATCCAAAATGTAAATACAGGTGTTTTACATTTACAAGTGAATAGCAAAAATAGATGCGGCACAATAGCGGAGCAGGGAGTTGCATGTGAGTTGCTTCAAACACGGGCCGGCTACAACGGCAGTGGATAATCTCCAACAGTCCAACAGTAACTACACTTGCAGGTACACCGTCTATCAAACTGGACCACTGACATCCTTTCGGATCACGGATTAAAAAGAGATGCTTATGAAAAATACGGACTTCAATGTACAAAGACTTTAATAGTTGGCACAGGCGATTTGTGCTTCTAGTGGTTTTTGCTCTCATCACAAAAACCTTCGAAAAGGACAACCTTTCCAAATGAATTCATATTTCTGTAATTGTATTTCATGCTGGCTGCCCAGTGCAGTGTTGGCTTCCTTTTTATTGTCTTGTTTTTACTTGCAATTTTTGATAGAGGGGAAAAAAAACAGTGGAAGTGTGATTACCATCTCAAGCAATTTTTCATTGGTTTGTCTTGTGGTATACAGTATGTGTAAGTATGCAGAGGCAAGCCACATTATTCTTCAGAGTGCAGACTGGAGGGGGCATATGTCAGAGACTTGATATGTGATTTCAAATTGTAAGATATTGCATTTCTGACAAACTGATGTTGGGTTTGTGGAATTCCTGAAACAAATACGTGCTGTTTTTTCTCCTCTTGCTAATTTGTTACGTCTTATTCGAGAATCCTCTTGGCTCCTTGTTTTAATGTGGGTATTACCAAGAAACATATTATTTGTCAGCACAGATAGTCCATAGAATAGCCAACATGAAACACAGCAGACAGATTACTGTTTGACTTTGCACCCCTCTAGCAGTTGGTGACTGACTCGATAGATGACAGAGAAACTGAATCAGATCCGCCATCAGATCTGACAGTGGCCATGAATAGTTTTAGCACCGTGAACCGTTGGTGCTCACTTCGCTATCCTGTATCACACTTACAGTACACGGACGGTTGTCATGTCGTCCAGGTAGCATCATCCTGGAAGATGCTGCAGTAATCAAAAACTGTTAAAAACAAATGGACAGAGTAAGAGTGACGTCACCCATTGGTTTGTGGATTCCCGTTTTGAAGCCACAATTTAAGAATTTGACCATCACCATGACTTTTTGGAGCCAGAAGTTGACCATATTTGGACAAAAAGGCAGCGCTGGGGACAATGACGCGGTCACACCAGTGACGTTTTGTCCAGTCCTGTCTATGGTGTCGATGGTGTATTAGCCTACTTCGGTAGCACATATACTAAAACTGGTATCAATGGCGCTGCTAAGCTAAACCCATAAGCTAACCGCTAAAGAATGGGGAAAGTTGATGAGTTAACTTTGATGAAGTGAAAACACTGTGAAAGGGTCAACGTTCTAAAACATAAACACTGACAACACAAAACAAGTTCACATCTGTTTTAATGCAGGGCCTGGTTAGCATTGCTAAAGCCTCTATTTTGATTGACAGGTTGTTGTGTAGCCCCGCCCTAAATCATGTGCTGCTTTATTGTCTATGTTCTTATTAATGTGACCATAATTTACAAAATGAACATCATGCTGTATTGAAGAAGACTTGAAACTAGTGATTGAGAACATAAATTCAGTATAAATCTGTTTACTGAGGTAATACATCAAGTGAGAAGTATAGGGTCATTTTCTCATTGACTTGTATACAACTGGACGTATTTTTGGAGCCAGTGCAGTCGCCCCCCTGCTAGTCATTAGAAAGAAGGCACTTCCGCATGGGCTTCGCTTGTCAGACCCGGAAGTCCTGTCCGTCTCTATGGGTGAAATGAGTGGCCACCTTCCCTGTGGATAGCAGGAAATAAGAAGACTCTTGCTCTGGAAGTTATAAAGTATTGTGACATTGAGATCCTCTGCATGAAATTACCTAGTTCTTTCATTAGACGCAGAATAAACTCAACACTTCCCATTTAATCTGCAGGACTTTAAACTCAGCATCTTGACATTCATGAAAAGAAGCGGAGGAGAGAGGCTTTAGAGACCTCCCTGAAGGGCAGGCATGAAGAGAGGCAACCAGAGATGGTAATGTAGCTGTGTGACGGGGGGGTGCAGAGGTACTTGAGGCAGTCGAGAACTCATTTCAGACCCAATCCTAACCCTCTCAGTCACTCAGTCATCTCTCCTTACAACTCAATACTAAGGACCTGTGTGTCTCTCTGTCTGACACTCTATGTAACTCTTCATTATCCTCCAGCCAAATTCAACATGGCCCCCTCCCTCACCCTACAGTGGTGCAGCGGTGAGGGCCCTCTTTGTCAGCCCAGAGTCAAACAAGCTGCCCCCACCATGTGCTTTCCAACATGGCTGGAATGTTTTCCTGTTAGTTTAAGTCTCATCTCAACTAATTAATATTTTTACTTATAGCTGCTGTAGTTCCCGTGGGAGGCCCCTTAATTAATCATTTATAAATCTACACAGCCTCCCAGTTTATTAGTCTCTGCCTTTGGCATTGGCTGACTGCATTGGGAAACCGCAAATGATTAGTTACAGGAATGAAAGCTTTTTTCCCCCCCTCTCTCCCTCCCTTGTTTGCAACTGATTAGGGCCTCACACAGAGGTATTTCCACAGCCCTGCTCCGCACTTTAATTCATTCGGAGCACCTGACACATTATTCACTCTCCCACCTCTCTGATCCTCTGCCTATTGTTTGAACCAATGTTTTTCCTCCGCTGCGTTGAGGCATGGCGATCAGTTAAGGCTCACTCTCAGCCCGGTCAAAACAAAAGCCACAGCACCAAACATGGAAGAGGGGAATTATAACGCTGAATGAGATCACTCGACCACAGGCTGAGCCTGGGCTGGGCCGCCATGGAGACGGGGTGATTTCTGGTCATCCTTTTGGGATGGGGTTGAGAGGCAGGGCTGGTGACGGGAGCAAAATGCATTCACAATTAATTCCTTTAGAGCTGAGGACTTCAAGCCATGTCGCGGTGCTAAAGCTGTCAGGCTTTTATTGGAAAAGAGGCAATATTTCCATCAGTTTAACAGAAAAATAAATTAATTGAATCAACTGAAAGCAGCGTGGGAGGTTTTCATAATGTCTTTGCACTCTCAAGGAAGAATGCCTCATGCAACAGGGTTCCTTCATCCAATTAGACCTCCGCTGGATGGCTCACACCAGCCTCACTCTGCTCAACATTCCACCTTATCGCTGCCTTTTTATACCTTTTA
>JAOVVB010216626.1:0-10625 GCA_028570985.1 Heterobranchus longifilis
TAAATTGGTGGTATTCTGAATACAGTTACTGTCTTTAAAAATAGATTACTTGAAGGGATTACTTTATTTCCTCTGCCTTATATTTTTGGTTTGGTTTGTTTGTTGGTTTGTCAGCAGGATAATGGACAAATTACTACTCAAATTTTCATGAAATTTGGTAGAAGGACGTAGCATGGGCAAAGGAAGAACTCATTAAATACTTGAGCAGATCTGAATCACGGGGCAGATACACAAATCATTTTCCCCTTTCATTAACATTACATGATTGAGCATGACCTTGCCAGAGGTCTGCGCTCTCTGAGTGCCCTTCTAATTTTTTTTTTTAGTTTTTTTTTGAAGTGCAACAATTCATATGTGTGCAGTGCATCTGACACACGGCAATGGCAGAGGACACGCACAGCCAGGACACTGTCAGGAATATGTTTTGGAAATATAAGACCCAGACAAATGATTGTGAAGTATTCTAAAAGTAATCCAATGTATTTCGAATACGTTACTTAATTTGACTAATCTGATGGAATACGTTACAAATCACATTTTATGGCATGTATTCAGTAATCTGTATAGTGGAATAGGTTTTAAAGGGGACATGTTATGCTCATACTTGGATTTTGGGTTTCTACTAGAACATGTTTACATGCTTTAATGTTCAAAAAACACATTGTTTTTCTCATGTTGTCTGTCTGAATATATCTGTATTCACCCTCTGTCTGAAATGCTCCGTTTTAGCACCTGTCTCTTTAAGCCCCCCTTCCGAAAAAGCCCAGTCTGCTCTGATTGGTCAGCATTTCCGGGTGTTCTGCATGTGCACTCCCTGCGTCTCTGCACCGTCATTGCAGCCAGGGAATGACTGTAATGGCACTTTCTACCTACATACAGTATAGTTGTAACATCACAACCTTACGGAAGTACTGACAGCTCATTTAAAGGCACAGTTTCTGAATACAGGTTGTGTGCATTTCTCCTTGGAATGAGCATTTTGATACTTTCACAGTATTTATACAGCACCAATACCAGCTTTATAATACAAAAGACATGGAAATCTCACTTTTTACAATATGGGACCTTTAAAAACAACCCTCCCAACACTGTTACAGATCTGCCTTTTGAAGTTTGATTAACTCAGTCATCTTGTATTTAAGTAATCATCTCTCACCCTTATCGCCAACCTCCTTCTTGGTCCACTCCATGGCTTTCTGGATGCTGTCCTGACTGGTCACATCCAGCAGGACAGTCTTCAAATAAGCCCCCCCCACCCTCTTCAGGTCATCGGCTCCCTTCTCTGTGAGACAGCCGGCCAGCACGCGGAAACCTTTGCGATCGAGCTTCTTACACAGCAGGTTTCCAAACCCCGAGTCGCAGCCGGTCACAAAGACATACTTGTCGGTGAAGTCCTCGATCTCCAGGCTGTCTCTGTACAGCCACACGATAATCCACAACACCACGAAGGTAGCACTGATGTATAACCAAGCATTTTCCCTGAAAGAGAGGAGAGTTTGGACAAGAGGATGAAAATATTCAAGGTGTGTAAGCTTGGAGGTGCAAAGGTTAGACTAATCACTGAAAAACGTAGTGTAGCATCGGGATTTCTTACCCTAAAAGGTCGTAGACAAACTGCGTATCCATGCTGCTTCCAGGATTAGAAGTGGATTTTTGGTCACCCGGAGGACTTAAGAGTTTGCTGAAAAAAACATGTCGAGCAAATGTTACTAGGTATTGACATGGGAAACTGCCAAATCTGATTTTTCAGGAATGGAATGGAAAACAGAAATAATACACACAGGAATCCCCACAACCAAATCCCTACTCGATTTCATAATATTTTAGGATTTATTGAACCTTTTTTGATAACTGCGGGATACAATGAGTTTGTTCACCGAGGGCCCTCAGTAGAGGTGCTTGTAATACAGAACTGCTTTCGGCACATGAGAAATCTTTGGATAATACTCTTACGGAAGAAAGAAAGGCATTTGTGAGGGAGCGGGGGCCGGAGGAGGGAGGGAGGGGTGCATTGTTTTGAAGCATAAATGTAATGCCCGTGACGGAGCTGCTTAAGCTGCTCATTGCTGAAAACCAATTAGTTTTCTCTCTTATTAGTGAAAAAAAGATACTTTGTATGGGTTATGTTATCCACAATATCAAAATTGCCTGCAGTCTTAAATAAGATACAGTGCCCATATTGTTGAGCATTAATTAAAACATAATTAACCCTGTAAAATTACAACTCAGGTTAAGCAAATTAAATTAAGTTTCACAACAGTATGAGAAATATACCAGAGTACCACAAATATTCATAGGAGTCTATATAATTTGATCAAGTAAAACTAATCAAACTTAAAGCCTCAATTACTGTTTGCTGTAAGCTTTCATTAGAAACATTAAACTAATTGTTTCGTGGATTAACATTCGCAACAGGAAATTATGATGAATATTACAGACGTTAATCAATAAAAAGAAAAACAGACCCAGAGAACACAAGAAAGAGAAAGTACTTTGTTGTAATTCAATGGTGAGAGAGATAATTCTATAAAAACAATATTATCCTACCTTTTCCTCTTTTTGAGAAGTGATGGATCTCCGCACGTTATCCGTCCTCTTCCCTTTCCCTTTCAGGTTATTCTTCTGTCTTAACTCAGGGAGGCTGGTCACAGAGAGGCTTTATCCCTCTGGTTTATCCCTTAAGACGAGTCCGCAATTGGTAATCCCCAATCCGTAACCACTGGGTTTGTTCGTGCGCGCGTGTGTGTGTGTGTTGGGAATTACAGAATACACTGAGAACTTTTTGTACACAATGTGAACTTGGATATCAAAGAACTTTTTTTTAAAAGCTATTCCAACTTCTCACATTATCTACTTTCAAATGACACCAGGTTGTTTAAAGTTGAAATCTTGCCTGTTCCTTTTTTTTTTTAGAACCTGGTGGTTCCCAGGGTATACAGTCATAAGTACTTTGTGTTTTAAGAGTGTTACAACAAAACTTATAATAATCCCACATGTTAAAACCCTGTGCACTCTCAAAATAGTGTTGGTCATGTGTTTAACCTCATTGTTTCATTCAGTTCACGGACCTATTATATCAGATTTAAAGCTTAAATAATATATGGAGTATACTCTGTAACTGCACTGTATACTGCATGTTGACAGTAAACAAGAAGTGGCCATTGTACGGTACATTATATTGTAATTTATCAATGTCTTAATTCAACAAAACCCTGTTGTAATAAGGAAAAGTATTTTGTATAAGCCTGTCTTGCTTCACATTTGCATCCTACATAAAAACGATATCTCTAAACTTGCTCTCTGAGGACATTTTTGTCAAAATGTGGCTTAGATAAAGATATATTTTTACACTTAGACTATGAACTGAAGTTCAGAAAGGCAGGCATGAAGTGCAAACTGAAAGATGCGCCACCAACTAGTTCTTGACTCTGGTTTTCTATCTTATAATAGCATGCGTTTAATTGAAAGTACATTTGGTTACCAAACACGCCTGCGATTACGTGAGTGAACTCAACAGCCATGTGCGTCATGACATAACTTTCCTTCACGTCACACATTCCATGAATTGTCTAATCATCATCCGAGTCAGGCAAATATTTATCCAGTGAGTTATTGTGTTTAGTGGTTTACCAGTTAGTTTTGTTGCAAAACTTTGTCCCCAGATTTTAAAATCTTGAATGCCTAATGTCATTACTTTGCCTTCTGCTTTTGTAATACGGTCATAATTAAACCATCAGCCAAACTCCAACACTTGACCCAGATATCCTTTAAAGTTTCCATTTGTTAAAGTCTGACCAACTTTGTACATCTCCCAGCCTGAACGCAGTTATTTTACACTTGTTTAGTTAATGTTTAATCTTTTCCTGACCACCACTGACACTGATTGTGGCCACGAACATCCTCACAAGATGATCCATCCACTTTTTTAAGTCGGCTGCTCAAACTTCCCTTTTTTAAATTAGGTTCTTCATGATAATGTTTCCTTGTCTTTTTTAATTTCATTTTGTTTAACAGCTGTTGTGAAGCCTTATGTACTCTATATATACACTTTAGTGGAAGATTAAATCTCTGTTTTATAAGAAAAAACACCTGTGCATTGTTTAACTTTATTAAACATAATGTTCCATCATGAAATGGTAACAAAAGTTAAGTTGTCTGACAAAAGCAGTGTAATCATCACTGTACATAGACATATAATAAACAGACATAAATAATTTAGTTATCAGGTGCTGAAAAGAAGCCTTCATATAAAACACTTTGGAGATGCTACAGACAACGAGACAGGAGGCAATTTCTCTGTAGTAGAGATGCACCGATCCGATACTGATATCGGGCTGATACCGACTCAAATAGCTTGATCGGGGGCCGATCTATTCAATTAAATTTTATGTTTATATACTGTATATATTATATACTGGCCTTTTAATTCCTGTTTAAGTTTTGACCAATTTGTTGTTGCATTTAAAAGGTTTACACTTGAATTCTAATTCCTGTTAACTGTGAAGATTTTTTTTACCAAGTTGCTGGTGCACGACTTATTATTTTAATAATAATAATTCAGTAAATCTATATCTATGTATTTATTTGTTACAATAGGTTTAAGTCAAGCCTGATGTTGCCTTAAAATAAAAGAATGATCCCAGTTATTTCCACACAGTGAGACATACAACTTATTAAACACTTGTATCAGATCTGTACTCGGTATCGGCAGACACCTGAAACCCAGGTATGAGTATTGGGACTGAAAAAGTCCCCTAGTCTGTGGCCCCTTAAACCTATAACAAGCAGGTGAACTCAATTTTTACATGCGACACCTTCAAAAAAACTCCATAGTGACGTAGCTTTTCCCCAAATTATTCAATTACCGATTGAATTGAAGTCACTGCTAAATAAAGGTTTGACCCATTTCAGATGTTTTCCAAACAAATTAACCATCAGCATCAGCCCACTCAGAGGAGCAAAGTCATTGCTGCATCTTTGCTGATAGGAGTCAACTGGTTTGGATTTCTGATTCATTCCAGTTTGTTTAGTTTCAGCTGTAAACGTCCCACCGTCAAGTTTATGAGGAAGCAGACTGAAGTTGACCTTTGTGTACGTACTCCAGAGCTGTGGCGATGGTCCTCATGTCCATCTCAATACTGCGGGCCCAGTTCTCCACATCCCCAATTTCCTGTTCATAAGTACAGTACAGAAACCGAATTAGTATCACCACTGTGTACATCTACCAGCAACAGGCAGGCTTTAAACATGTCACCCTGTCTCCCCTGTGAGGATGATATAAGCTGCATAATTGCAGAGGAAGTGGAAACTCATTCATGAATTGCTTTTAACACCTGTCAAATCCACTCAGATCTAGGACCTGTGTCAGTGAAACTAATCTGCTTTTAGTGAACCTGATAAAGCAGTTGTAAGTTCTGATGAGTCACTGTTTGTCAGAAGACGTTTTTGTGGTATTGTTTTTATTTGAACAAAGTGCACAGTGGGAGAAGCCAGTAGATATGATTAAATCTGCTGGGGTAGGCAATTTCTTTCTTGCCGTCATCGGGCAAAAATTCCATAATAACCTTTCAGCATATTGTAATTCAAGTGGTCAGAGAGAAAACTAGACTTCTGCACCTCTCTCTTGGCTCTGTTTTCAGGCTTTACAAAATCTAGTCTGTGACGGGAGACTTTGACCAATCACAGGTCATTTCAATGGCTGTTCTACAAATGCAGACGCGTGTGTACTAGGGCTGAGTATTGCCTACAAACTCACAATACGATACATATCACGATACAGAAGCCACGATTTGATGTGTATCGCAATACACGTTGCATGTCATACACAGAATTGTCTAGAACGGCTGTTCTTTATTATTCTGTATACCTGTGATCGCACAAAAACAAAAAAAAATTAAAATTCAGGCCCACAGAGATCTTAAAAATGAAATTAAATAGTAGGTTTCTAATTCGTTCCTAGAGTTATTAATAAATGCAAATAAAATATTCTTACATTTGTAACCTTAACATGCTTGAATGAATGTTTGTTTTGATTTGAGACTTTGTGTAATGTGGTTTTATAGTGCACTGTACAACAGGTGATGTTTCTTTTGAAAAGCCTGATTCAATTTGCCTTATTCACCGACATCAGGGTGTCCAAACTTTCTTGAATGGGGGCCAGATTAGATCATGTGAAAATACCTGGGGGTCACATTAGATTAAGGCCAGCTGCTTCTCGCATCAAATGGGTTATTTGAAAAAAAAAAATCACATACAATACAATTGTATTCTCATGTCATGCACCCAAACAAGAAACACATTAGTTCCGTCTGTGTAGTTCCTACTCGGTGCATGTTTACAAACTGTTTGACAGTGCTGCTATTGTCAGGTGAACAGAAAAAATGCAGAGTGAACTTGCTTGATTAACCAATATTGTGTGGCGGGCCACATATAGTATATTTTCAGAGACAGGCCGAGGGCCGTTTAAAATCTGTCCAAGGGTCGCATTTGGACATGTCTGCCCTAAAGCCATATGAAATAACTTGCTAAATAATCACATAATCTCAGTCACTACAGAGACATATATTTGAAGTAAAAATAAAATAAAATCCACAAAGGAAGGGAGACAACTTGGCTGAATTAGACTAAATAGAAAAATGCTCAACAAAAACAAAATATTTGAAAGTTTCAGAGCAAGAGCGTCAACGTAATCATTACAAGTCACAAAAACACTGAGGCGCTGCAATAATGGCAGGAAAAACCCTGCCAGGAATGTTACATGTGTATATTGTTTTTGATGAAGAATCCACCTTTTTGTTTGTGTAATTGATTCATTTATTTAACTGTTGTTTATGTTTGTTTGGGTTTTGCTGTCTTCTTTTTCCATTAATACTTAAAACATTTTTTTTTAGATTGCTGTTTTTAGAAGACTAGCAACGACTTTAGGAAGCTAATGGTGATCCAAATAAAAAGACTAAAAATAAATCATATGTATATGGTTCAGTTTGTGGATCATTGGTCACACAATATGTTTGACAGTCATCCATGACTGCACACAAAACAAAGACACACGCCTTAAAACAAAGCAATGTCTCATTTAGAGGCCTGAGGAGATGAGAGTTGTTTAGCAATTCATAACAAAAAAATGAAAACATTACAGCTAAGTCTGTTAGAGGGAGGCATGTTTGAGCATAAATGTTCTAATTTTGGTCGTAAACATGTGATAACTGCTGTCTTTAATCCACAGGTGCGAGTAATTGACCAAGAGATGCAGGGGATAGGTGGGCAGAAGCTGGACATGCCCACTTTGTGCTCAGCTGATCTCTGGAAAACCAGCGAGCGCTGGGACTTGATGGGAAAGGAGCTGTTCCGTCTGAAAGATCGCCACGGAGCCGACTACTGCCTGAGTCCCACACATGAGGAGGCGGTGACGACTCTGGTGGCTCACCAGACGACTCTCTCCTACAGACAGCTCCCTCTGCTTCTTTATCAGGTAGCCTTTAATCCTGTTGCCACCAGGCTTATTGTCATAAACTAAAACTGAAACTAAAATCACAATAAGCAGTGAAAAATATTTTTAGTAAAAACTGTAATTTAATAACAAAATCCTTTAAGACAAACTAAAACTAAACAATGCTGTTGATGATAATATATATATCACTCCTGAAAAACTAGGTGTAAACCTAGTATGTGGCTGGACCGTGACCATGGCCAAATAGTTACAGGGATAGTCAGCTGTGGTGTCCATAATGTGAACTTATATTCACTGATATTAAATGTTCATCTGTAGTGGTCCCAGTAATATTTGTTTGTGTACCGAATGGAGAAGCTGCAACTGACGTCATCACTCAGTTGACCAATGGTTGAACTTCATCACTCACTCAGTCACTTGCTTCGGTCCAGCCAAAAAAGGAGACGGCATGAATTTTCGTCAGCTCTCGGGACATTGAACCACAGAAATTGAACAGGCTTGACAGTCCAGGAGATGGCGCTATGCAGCAATTGCTTCACATCGGATACTAATGTAGTGTCAAGATTAAACATTATGGCCATTTCTATATGGTTGTACAACCATGTATTTTGTATGCATATGTGGCTACGTACTTCTGAGACATTATATTTAGCCCTAACAAAAACAAAGTAAAACTACTGTAAAACTGAATATATCAAAAGTAAACTAAAACTAGCAAACACAAACGAACTAAAACTAAACCAAGATGAATTAGTAATGTTAAAAAAAACGAATTGAAAATTCAAAACTATTATAACCTTAGTTGCCACCAGTGTATTTGTTGTAATAAGCTCCAGTTTTGTTTTTTTGTTAAATTTTTTTTAAAACAGATCACCCGCAAATTCAGAGATGAACCAAAGCCGAAGTTTGGTCTCCTTCGAGGACGGGAGTTCTACATGAAGGACATGTACTCCTTTGATGCGAGTGAAGAAGCTGCTTACGAGACGTATGACTCTGTGTGCCAGGCGTACGCCAGGTTCTTCGCCCGGCTGGGTCTGCGCTGCGTTCAGGTGCAGGCCGACACGGGCAACATCGGCGGCACACTCTCCCACGAGTTCCAGCTGCCAGCGGACATCGGTGAGGACCGGCTTCTGGTCTGCGGGAACTGCTCCTTCTCTGCTAATGTAGAGACCTTGTCACCGGACAGAACTGACTGCCCGCAGTGCAAAACTGGCTCACTGGTGGAGTCGAAGGGTATAGAGGTCGGCCACACCTTCTACCTGGGTAAAAAGTACTCTCACATATTCAACGCCACCTTCAGCAATGCCCAGAACAAGCCTAGTATTGCGGAGATGGGCTGCTATGGTCTTGGGGTAACCCGTATTCTCGCTGCAGCCATCGAGGTGTCGTCAACAGAAGAGGGGATCCGCTGGCCGGGCCTTCTGGCTCCGTACCAGGCGTGTGTCTTACCTCCAAAGAAGGGCAGCAAAGTGGACGAGGCGGCAGGCTTAGCTGAGGAACTGGTTCACACTTTGGGAGAGGCTCTGCCTCGGTTGAGAGGAGAAGTCGTTCTCGATGACCGCACACAGATGACCATTGGGAAGAGGCTGAAGGATGCCAGCAGACTGGGCTACCCGTTTGTTATTGTAGTCGGACAGGGAGCTCTGGAGGAAACGCCCAGGTTTGAGGTGATCTGTCAGCAGACAGGTGAGACCGTGTTTCTCAGTAAAGATGGACTGTTGGATCTACTGGGAAGAGTGGAAACTGTGTGAATAACAACTCTTGAGTTTTATTTTATGTTTGTGTCATAAGTGTGCATGACAATAGGGATGGGAATCGAGAACCAGTTCCAGTTGAGAACCTGGTTCCAAATTGTCCGATCTATCGGAATCGTAGGCCTCCGTGCTTATCAGTTCCTTTTATCGATGCCGGCATGTTTTTCTGACAGTCGCGCATTGCAAAAACAATGACGTCAAACGTGCGTCTACGCTGCTGGAAACTTGCGACAAGGAGGAGTCGTGGCGGAGAGGACGAAGCGGTCCAAAGCGTGGCTTCATTTCACGAAGATGACAACAGTGCTACTTGTAATGTCTGTAAAATTATCATTTCTATGCAACATTTACGTAAATTCCAGGAATGCCATGTTTTGGACACTGCTTCCCAACCCAGCAGCACGTCCGTTACAGAGGCTAAACATCCTGTTATAATATTAGCGCCTTTTCTACACTGTGTTCGGACTTGAATGATAAAACTGTTGCGTTGATGCTATATAGGCCTACTACTCCCCAGAAAATTGATTAGGAATCAATAAGGGAGTCGATAAAGAATCGGACCGATAAACAGAATCGATACTGGTATTGGTATCAATAAAATCTAAAATCAATTCCCATCCCTATATGATGCAATCAGTGAGGTGGTGGGGGAAGAAGATAAAAGCCTTGTATGTTTTTTAAGTTTTGTCTAAAAGCACTGGGAGTTTATTTTAAAGTTATAAAACCTATCATTTACATACTTGTTGACATTGCTTTCTGTCACAACAAAAGCTTGATGTAAGCCTTTCGTGTTACCATCCAAATAAAAACATGAGATTAACAGAAATAATAATAATTTGCTGTTGTGTTTTAATATGCATTTGCATCTATAACTGATGTCATAGGCATAACTCAATGCTGGCATTTGATAAATACTATAAATACAACAACATGAAAGTGAGGAAAAAGTGAAAAATAAAATGACAATTTCCAGTGATGGAAGAACTCGGGTTCTTTACTTTAGCAAAGGTAGCTTTACTACAATACATAATGTAAATACTCCAAAGGTTAGCCACATTTACGTGTTGTTGGTAAGCCAGTACTACTTTATAGAACTGGGTCCTTTAAGCAATAACAATGCATCACAACTGATTAGTGCACAAAATCTTAATCTGTAGCTGTGAAATAAACCAGGCTGAGTAAAAAGTATAATATTTTCTTCTTTATAGTGAAAGTGTAAAGTAACATACCATTAAAATAAATTACTTACTGATCATACCCCATACATTTCCTCATCATACCCACATATGAAAATACATTACAAGTAAAAGTCCTGCATTCAAAACTTTACATATGAAAAAGTACAACCATCAAAGGAAGACTACCTCATTATGCAGATTTGTTAAAAATTGTATAATTACATAAAAGGCAGGAATTCTGAATAT